>DWKC01000925.1:0-11161 GCA_018249195.1 Racta chiria
GTATAATTAAATTATTTAATTAAGTTTTAGGTAAACATAATGATAATTTTGAAAAAAAAAATGGAAGCAAAAAAAAATTACAACTTAATGTCCTGTTACAAATGGGATATCATTAAAACACGTGTCAAGATTTATGTATCGATTAAATAATTGGAATAAATATTCGGAATAGTGCTTCCGTTCCGATTATGTTATTGTTCTTCATAACTGAATATGAATGCTATTTAACATCCTTTGATCCTATATTATGCAAATACTGGAATGATACGTAAGCTATAATGTTCATGTTTGGCCTACCTCGCTGAAGAAATCAGTACTCTCAGGAAATTTTTCTATAATCATTTCACATATGTGATATAGAAGAGGATGTTTGTGTACAGTATCTTTGACTTCCATAACTTTGGATAAATATTCCAGTCGAAAGCCCTTCACTTGGCTTCCATTTAAGAAACTACCCACTGACCTCAATGTGGCTAGAATTACTTTAAAAGTTCTATTTGCCTTCAATAGCTCTATACCTTGCTTTAGGTCCATCAGGGGTTCTGCTATTTCTTTCTGAAAATTTAAAATATTTAAATTAAAAAAGAAAAAAGCAATTGCTGTGCTATAAATTTGTGATCAATAAATATAAATAAAAATATCTTTACCTCTAAATTGTCAAAATCTAATTTAAAGACCCATAGTTTAAGTCTAGAAGAAAGCTCATTGATTGATGCTAATGTAAGAAGAAACTGCTCAGCGCTGCCCAGTGGTAAATCAGGATTTGCATACTAGAAAATAGAAATATACTGTTAAGGTTACGAGTATGTCATTAATTACAAAATTAAATTATCTTACATCTAACACGAAATATAATAAGTGTGGAGAGATAGAATAAAAAACCGGCCAAGGGTAGTTGACGACCCATCCGACACAATTTTCCTGTTAAGTTCACTTTAACAACTACTAATATGATTTTGTTCGAATTTCTAGAACCAACCGTTTAGTTTATAGAGGGGGACACAAGACCCTTATTACTTACTTGACAAAAATTATCACTTTAGAGCTTAATATTTCGAAAGCGGATTCCTATATCAAAATACGAGACCCATGCATTCGTCCATACATTCGTCCTAGACCCATGATTCTCAAAGACCTATCCGACGAACCTGTAGGCGAGGTAATCTAAGACATATATTTTTCAAGATTTTATTCTACCACTTTCTTTAAATATATTTATATAAAATGCCAAATTACAGCTTTCTAGTGAGAAAGGCGAGAGCGCGTGATTCTACAATGCGTACGGACGGGTGGACGGCTATGGCGAAATTGTAAGGGTTCCAAATTATCTACGGAGCACTAAAAAGAGCAGAAAATCTATTGAATTGGTTGGTTGATGCAAGGTTACCTGGCACATTGAACTAGATACTTACTTGGGCTTCTTGAATTTTAATCTTCTCTTCTTCCGTTGGTAGCATTGTTAGTAATTTTTCAATTCCTTCTCTACCTATAACTGTAGCATCCATTTTCATTATAGCAGCCTTGATAGTTTGAGGCGTGGGTAGCTTCTTCATGGCAATATTTATAGCATTTGAACGTTTTGCATCTAATATTAAGTTTCTCTTTGGTTCCATTAGTTTCTATTGGATAAGATAATTTATGATTAACTTATAAATTAATAAATAGATCAATAAGTACAAAGTAACAGTAGATAATGTTATACTTACTTCCTGCGTTGTAAATCCAAAATCAGCCGCACGAGTAATATGAAAGTAAAAAATATTATTAATTTAATATATTCTAGTTATTGTAATTTCAATAAACGTAAACATTATATGCACTAACCTTAATTATTAAATCATTTGTTCGTGATTCAAACAGATGTTCCAACATTGCAGTGTCCAGACTGATGTCGGGTAAGTCATCCCAAATAAAACCTCCAACTTTCGTCCTCATGATTGGAGGTATTGGATTATCTTGAATCTCTCGCCAAAATAATTTGACAGTCTTTTTATTTTTCTTTATGGTGGAACTATCAGAATCGTTTAACGAATCTGTTAATGATGATCTTGAAGGATCGACAGGTTTAGGACTAGGAAGGAGAAAGCCTGGGAGAGCTGGAAGAGGCGGAGGTATGCCCATAGCAGGAAACATACCGGGAGGAGGAGGTGGGGGCCCATTAACAGCGTTCACCGTTGGTGACAACATGTCATCATCAGAATCTTGTCTTAAATCTGAAAAGTCTAAGTCACAAGAATTCCATTCTCTATTTAAGCAACCTTTTTTTAATTCTTCCCAATGAAGATCATTCTCTGAAACTTTTATTTCATGTAGTTTCTGAGTTTTTTCAATGGTTGGACTTTTAATAATTTCTGTAATAGAAAAAAGCTTAATTATTGTGCTGTAATGAAAATGGTAAATACTTTTACATTTAATGGTGAATATTTAGTTAAAGTTTAAGTTAAGTTTAAGTTTCAGTTTAAGTCCTCTTTAATATGGTTTACCTTTTGATTGTGATTTGGCTAATTCAGCTTTGGCTTTTGATACTATTCCTGCTACATCAGTCACCCTTAAGGGTTTTTCCTCTGAAGTAGGACTGATAGGGGTTGTTAATCTTTGCGCCAGATCTTTAATACTATGTTCTCTGTTTATAAGGATCCCTCTATCATCTTTGGTTTCAGGAGTTACATCCAGTTGTTTCTGACGAATAACTGTAAGCGTATCTACGGCATTTACGCTGTGACCTAGAGTACCATTTTGGATTCTCTGTTTTAATCCAGCTGTATATCTTTGGTTTCCTGTTATAAAAACACTGTTAATATTAGATGATTTTTTACAAACTTTATACAAATTTTATGTAAGTATTATGAACACATTAGATAAAACTGAATAAACTAATAATTTGATGAATGGAGTATAAATTAGTACGTTAGTGAATGAACAGACCATTTTTTAACACATCTGGGAGGTTCGTGGCCATCGTTGTGCGGTTTGAGTATAAATTGTCTTCTTCTTGATGCCCATTAATACAATTGTAGTGAGGTGGTTCATTTGTGACACCATTGCTGTTGTTGTATTTTCCATTATAATTCGAGTAAGAACCATTAGAATTTATATATGATCCATTTGTGGTATGATAAGTTCCGTTTGAATTTTTATAATCTCCTTTATTATGCCCAAAAAGACCATTGTAAATTTCACTAGAATTGTTTAAAAGCTCTATATGGTGGGCATGTCGCGCGATTCTGTCTCTTTTCCTTCTCAAAGCTGTAGACATATCTTTGTTATCTTTGTTTTCGATGAGTGTTGGTAAATACTGTGGTCGATGGTTGTTTGTAATTTTGGGTTCAGTTTCCGTGTGAGAGATGATTGGTTGTTTGGCTGTTGATCGTTAGTTAAAACGCAAAAAATAGATAAAGTCAATTAAGCATGAAGGATGCAACAAACACTAAATACTAATAAGAACACTCGCAACGATTAGAAAATATTATAACTATGAAATTAGAAGTTATTATAAAGTATTTCTATGACGTAAGCCATGCAAAACTATGATAAAACAAATTTATATATACCTTTTTCTTTCATTTGTAGTTTCTTAGATTTCCTTTTTTCCGCCGTATTTAAGTTGAGACTTCTTCTGCGCACCGAATTAATAACTGAATCATCTAATTGTCTGAAATGCAGTTAAATAGTATGTTAATCTACTTATTTATTATAAAAAGTGTCCTGCCGTCTGTGCAACTCATACACTAGAGCCTCAAAAATTACTGAACAGATTTTCATACGGTTTACATAGATAGATAGAAGACAAACGGATTTATTAGGAAGATTCAGATCGATTAATTTGATCGATTAAAGTGATTCATATTCGTAAGGAAGGTTTAGGTGTATAATTTGTTAATGTTTTGTGTAAATTGACTGAAATCTGACAATAAATTTTATTGTTGAACATAAAACAATGTATGGGCAAGACTTAACGAATACCATCTAACGACACTAAGTGGAGTTGACTATATCACGTGTTCTCCGAGGCCCGAAGGTGCTTATACATTTTTAACTTACTTGAGAGCAGTGCCAGTCTCATCGCCATCTTCATAGAGCAACACCGCCTCAAATATCTGTAATTGTCTTAACAGATCCAAGTCAGTACCCTGTTTTGACATATACAACTGGATAATGTCATCCATACCCTGATCTTGGAGGGAATCAACTTGATCGTAGTAAGTATCTCTATCGGGAACATTATTAAGACATCTGTTTATTAAAGTCGTAGCGTAAATCAGAAGTTCTGTATCGGACGCGTCAAAATCTTGGAGTATTTTCATAACGTTATACCATGGCTGCCTTCCGTTGGAGTTGTCTATGAGAGTGATGGCATCAATAAGGAGAATACTGTTCTTCTCAGTATATTCAACGAAAACTAACAACAATTTGAGAGCTGTTTTGACGACGTGCCTAAATTTACTAGAGATGAGGGAGTACAGCCATTGGATGCAACGTTTGTGGGTCATTACGCCGTGCATGCCATCCACGTAAAGCAAGATCTTGAAATACAATAAAATTAAGGATTATTAATTAATACAAATATAAAATAGGATTAAAAAACGTAGATACGAGATAGATTGAGAACGGCTGGACCGATTTGAACAATTCTATTTTTGATGTGCTCATGGCAGTTCAGGGTAGGTTTAAAAGTATAAAAAAATATATACTTGGAGTATCATTTGATCATCCAAACTATAATAGATATCGAATAGCCCCCATAGAAAAAGCAATTCGATATAATTTATTTACCACATTTACCACAGGTACCAACTATTTTCTAATTTGGATTGATTTGATGATATTTTATTGCGGCACAAAGTCTGTCGGGTCAGCTAGTTAATTAATACAAATATAAAACAGAATATAATGAAGTAGATTGGATTTGATATTTTTATGCATCTATAACTTATGTAGCTAATACGTATTGCCTTGAACCCTAATTGGTAGTGACCTTGCTTCTGTAACGAGGGGTCCCGGGTTTGATGCGCGGCCGGGGCTGCCAATTATGTCATGGATGAATGTTTGTTCCCCGGTTTTGGGTGTTATTTATGTCATTTGTATTATTTACCCACGGCTACTGCGGAATGCGGAACCATATGGCAGGGGTGTTATGGGTAAGCGTTTATTACAGCATTAAAATAGTATTTGATATTGATTCGATCAGATATTTGGTCAATTTCTGTGCGTGGAAGATATTTAAAAAAAATAAGTTTATTTATACAATACTTATCATATCAACAGTCTCTCAGAATATTTACTGTTTATTTGTCTGCTGAGGAAGGTATATCTAGCACACAAATAATTATTACCCTATCCCCGGTAGAATTAATAAAGTTCTTTGCATAATGGACTAAGGATTAGGTAATCATTTATAACAGAATGTAAAAATGCCTTGTTCTAATCAGTTACCTGCCCAAGAGCTCGGAGTATATAATCTAAGTAGTTATGGTCAGCCATGTTCCCGACTTGCATGAGGCAGTCCAGACCCTTGTTAGCGACGAACTCATGTACCAAGTCCTTGTCTGACTGCAGGATCTGTTTGAGAGTGAACAGAGCTCGACGAAGCTCCCGGCCCTGTGAGTGGAGGAGCCTCTCTGAAAATTAAAGGTATAATATAAATATCTTTAGATAATAACAACAAAGCCATCTGAGCCCAAAATAAACGTTATTTTGTACGATACTGATCAGACAACTAATAACCATAAATCTATATTTTTAAATATATATTTATATAGATATTTTTACATCCAGACACAGTAGAAACTTCCTCATCACAGAATAATTTGCTCTGTGTGGGATTCGAACCCAAGATCTGCGGCTTGGTAGTCAGGTTTACTAACCACTAGACCAACAGGCCAGTCCAATCATCACCAGCATATATTTAATGAATCTGAATTTAATGAAACTGATCGCTGTCTGTAAATGTAACAACTTCCGAGTTACAGGTCGTTGTCGAGTAAATCATACTGTTGGATATTGTTGATATGTTGACCCACAATTTATTTAGAACGGTTTAAATTTTCTGTACCCTTTATAAACTAATAACATTCAAAATGATACGTCATTAAGTGCATTATCGTTAACTCTTGATGGGAAATAATTAAACTCTTAAGCCATACATGAAAGAATATTTGGGAGCTAATATTAGGTACTAGAGGTGTTCTAAAACCCCTAACTTCTTTACTAAACCCCTCCTTTACTAAAAAAGAAAGAAAAAGAAAACAAAAACAATGTTTTTTGTGCTTGTCGATTTGTTTGTTTGTGCGCGCTAATCTCAGAAACGGCTTCTTCGATATGAGTGCGGATTTCACTGATGTATTGGTCTAAACTTGAATTGACACTTAGGGGTATTTTTATTGAAATCGGTGGTCAAAACAAAAGATATGACATTTTAAAGAATATTGTGTTAATTTTGAATTGAAAGGCTGCCTAAAGAGAATAAAAATATTTTAATAATAGAAACCATAGAAAATTATGAGCAGGGCACATTCTGTGTAGTGGGCCATTAATAGGGTGAAATCAATACGAACCTAGTGAAGAGTATCATCCAAATAAAATAACATACATACCGATGATGGCGTGAACTCTGACCGACAGCTGTGTTCGTAGTACCAGCGCATTCTTGCGACTGTAACAAAAAGCCAATATTGATATATATTGTAAACTTATTCTTTTATTAATACTGTTATACACACATACGCCTGCACAACGATTCCTTGTTAGCCGGTATCAAGGACAAGATAATTAATAATCCCCATTACATTACAAATAATCCCCATAACACGAAAGCAAGCATTCATCTGTCACATAAATCCCTGCCCCGGTCGGGGAACGAACCCGGGACCTGTCTCTTCGGAGGATCATTAACAACTATGCTAAAGGCCGTTAAAATATTTTAAAAGTTCAGGTTTTACAGATACTGGTCTGCAATACCCCACCAACAGCTCTGCACCTTTACGACATGTTAAAACTTGGTCACACATAATCTAGACCAAGCCAAAGTTAAAAATGTACTGGAAACGCGCCATAATAGATAAAATTACACAAATAATTTGATTGGATTTTTTTTATTGATATTTCGGTTTTTTCCCGAAAACTTAAAGTGGCAAACTCTCCTGCGTGGAAACTTAAAAAGGCATGAGGTGTTTGACATCAACCGGCATGAACATTTATCAAGTACGTAAATAATTAAGCTTCTGAAACATTGCTTCAAAAGAAAATATTGTAATAAAGTATCTATCGGACGCTATACATATAAATAATTGTATTTGTCACCTATTTTTCGCTTTAATTCCTTTACCCCATTAATTTACCCCAGATGTTATCGTTATTAAATAAGTAACCGCGTGCACATTATTTAGAATTACAAATACAATTAAAGTTTCCTGTGTCACGGATTGTGTAAACAACTAATTTAAACATCACAAAACTTCCATAACCGGGAACAAACATTTATCTGTCACATAAAAGCCTACTTCAGAATCTAACCTTAGACCCTTCGTCATTTTATTCAGGGTCACTACGAAGTACAGTGTCATTCAGTAAAAAAAGTATTCCATTCTCCGTGATACAAGTTGCTAAAATTCCAAGTATCATTTAAATCTCTTTGGTGCTTTCCGTGTGATTTCCGAAAACCAGGAAAGCAGACAAAACAACAAGACTTGATATATTTTAAACTCTTCGTTTAAGGAACCTTACTGTCCCGCGGGATTTGAAAAACATAATGAATTACTTTCCACTTAATATTTTCCGATCTTCAAACTCATTTCAAAAATAAATCGTAATATTAAATAGATTTTTTTACCAAGTTTTACCATTCCCCTTTTTAAACTCTTCGTGGGTTTAAAATTAAGAAAATCTTATAAGGATTCCTCATTCACAAATTCAAGGCTAATAAATATTATCCGTGAAAATGTATCCTAAATATTAATCCAAAGTGTAAGAAATAATTTTGCGCAGCGTAATCGCAACTCGCACGGGTTTTATCGTGATGCGATGCCAGATGGACAGACAGACAGACAAATAATAAAAATAAATATTTTTCGATTTATTAATTACTATTTAATGGGGCCACACAAATTTAAAAAAATATATATCAGAAAAGAAATCTCATAGGATTTGATTATAGTTAAGATCAGTTTACCACTTTAAAAAAAGTTTTTATCATTTACATACACATATCAACATACTGCTGTTTCATTTAATTACAAGCAATAGTCCGCAAGTTCCGATAATAACAGCTTCAACACCTTATCTTTAACATACCTATAAGAGCGTTAAAGCGAACTTTATTCACCACACATTTTGACAAAAAAAAATAACAAGGAATATTTAAGCATTGCTGAACTCACTCATCTGTAGCATCCAGAGCATCCTTAAATTCTTCATCAGATATATCATCTTCAGTCGCCAGGGTTGCAATGGTGCTAGCTATGCTAAGCGCACTGTCTTCTTCATCAGCCGTGATTCCGGAATCGATCGATAACTGTCTCAAAACTTCGAAATTGGTAACGGGACAATCAAACCAATGTTCGCTTGGCGCGGGCGCAATGCAACTTGTGCCTGTAACTGCTATTCCATCTTCATCGTTCTCCATTTTACTCATAATTGATTACAACGTAATACAGGCTGTTTCATTTATTGACCGAATACACTTTTATTTTTAAATTTGCTAAAATATTTATTAATGTTCCGAGTATCGAGTATTTACGATGTATATCGAATCACTGTTTTCGTATATAGGTTAGCAGCTTGTGTTCCTCGGGAAAGTCGGGTTCGAACTGTGCAGGCACAGACAGGCGCATGGTAGATTAACGAATGTACATAATAGTTTGATGACGCTTGCGTCGGTTTATTGCGAATTATCTACAAATATGCCAAAATGCCAGTAAAAAATATCTTACGATTTTAATACCGGATTAATAAATGTAATTTATACCTAGCAATGCCTAACGTAGCAAAGAAAAATAGTTCCAATTTTTACTCTTCTAAAACCTTGTACATAAGGGCTTTTTGTAATAAAGTATTGTGTATATTTATTATTTTATGACTGTAGCAGGTAAGCGGACAGACGGATGTGGCTACCACCAACCATGGACATTGGTTAAACCAGAGGCTCTCCAAAACCTTACCGGGCACGAAGGAAACGATGAACTCGTCGCTTCTTAAAGGACTCCATAGCTTTTTCTCATTCACTTTGTCGAAATTTATAAAATTATTTTTAACTTACAGGCAGATGTTTTAAACAGTTCCTTGTTTGATGTTTGACAGATCTTTATCTCAGACAATAGACATATAAAAGCAGTGAAATAAATCAACCTGTAGTTATAAATTGTTCATAGCTCAAGTTCATTGTCTAAGGTTCGTTGTGTTTTTGCCAGGCATTCAACTACGTCGCGATTGAAACTCGCTTCAAAAAAACTTTAAGATGTCAAACACTCACGGTTTCGCTCGTGGGTATACTTTTCTAGACTTTCTAACATCTGTAAGGTATTTCGTAATTAAACAATTATGTACTTTTCGGTTTCTATATTGTATACGACATTGCTTAATATCACTTAACTGTCAATAACATTTAAGATTGTGTAATTAAATCTGGATTCTTATGTTATGCTGATGCTCACCTATATTAGCCTACGATCTTATAGTAGACTACTATTATTATAGATCCACTGTTACTTTACTTATTACTATTATACGATATACCTCTTATTACAAGCTGCTGGACTATAATTGCGTTTATGATTCTAGGTCCAATGGTCTAAACTGTGCCTTTAAGTCAATAACATGTGTTTAATAAATTTTGTGATCCCTCTAAATAAATAGTACGAAGTTGTTGAATGAATTAATAATTCCAATGTTGAAACTTTTTTCGTCCGTATTTCTACCATGTCTAAGGTGTTCGCACTAAATCCACCGAAGACCGAAATAGTTCGGAGCTGTATTCGACACATGGAAATTTATTTGGGTTACCTACTGTTACTCATGTAGATAATTAGGTAACCGTTTTATGCATAGAGGTTCCTTGTAAATAGACTACTAAGAAACATTCTTTCATTAATTTGTTTTGTGCACACAACGAAAACGCATTATTCTGAATAGCAATTAAAGTTTTGAATATTTTGACATATCTATTCCATTCTCTATAGTAAAATAATTTCATTATTCGTTTTGTTAATTTCTTGATTTACGCTAAGGGATCTATTGGGTCCTAAAACTACATAAATGAATTTAGTTTGAATATGGGCAAGAGAAGCGGTTTGTCCACTGGCTGTTCGCCATACGTTCAATTATTCAATCTCTCTAATCCCTAATTCTCTTCAATTAAGCACGTTTTGCGAAATGGTGATAGGTTATAAAAATGAGAGTTAAGCCCACAAATAGATAGATGAATTTGAATGGTTCTAGAATTTTTGACATCCGATACAGAATGAGTAGAAGAAATTAGAGTATATGGTTGGTGTAGGTATAGATACGAAGTACAACAGTGCACGGAAAGAAGAATTCATAATGAAATAGGTACCTACGAATAATAATACACTGGAAGCTGTGAGTGGGGGACATTATGAGATAATTCATTCTATCAGGGAGGGAACGAGGATGTCGCATAACCCGTTCAACGAGTTCCTGAAGGGGACTTACTACGCAGATCCATTCATATAATTCTGTTATAATATAACAAATGATTATGTACATAATATAACAATCGCAGTGATAGCCTAACGGTTTGAACGTTGGTCTCTCGAACGGAAGGACCCGGGTTCAAATCCTATTGCGCGCACCTCTAACTTTCAAAGTTATATGCGTATCACAAGTTGATTATCAGTGAAGGAAAACATCTTAAGGAAACCTGCACTCCCTAGAGTTCTCAAAGGTGTGTGGAGTTTACCAATCTGCACGTTGCCAAGGTGGTGGACTATGGCCAGCTCCCCTCACATTGTGTGTTGAGACCCGAGCCTGTTAGTGGGACAGTAATGGGTTGCAATGGATATTAACAATAGAAATGTACCGACTGGCCTGTTGGTCTATTGGTTAGTGAACCTGAATATTGAGCCGGAGGTCGTGGGTTCGATTCCCGCCCAGGACAAACTTTTCTGTGATTAGCAGGAATGTTTATTCTGTGTGTCTGGGTGTAATA
>DWKC01000926.1:0-11160 GCA_018249195.1 Racta chiria
GTCTCGGACAGAACTGCGGCATAACTTTTAACTTTGGAATTACACAGTGGTGGATGACGTGCGTTCTATTCGTATAACGTTATGTTATGCTACGTGTTCAGATTGTATTTTGATATACATCTGTTAAAGGGACCTCGACTGACAGAACTGCGGTGGTGATCCTACTAGATGGCTCCTGTTGGAGAACAATCAGTCATAGCGCTCGGGCAAGAGACGCGGGGCGCGTCCCAATATAGCACCATGATTGGTGGAGCCCTAATTGCACGATATCGTAAATCACAACTAATACTACAACAACCCCCCTATATCTTCCAGTACAGACAGCGATCAGTTGCAGACTTATTATAAATATGATGATAAGCGATACTTAATAAATTATTGTTAAGGTGTAGTCATACAATCCTAACATCAACATTATTCTCAATGCCTTCCTACCTTCAATAGATAATTCTCAATGCACAAAACTCAAACAAACGGTACTACGTTGAGATGTGACATAACAGTGATATTTGAAAGGTTGTGCATCAGTTGAGTATTTAAAAATGTTCAAATGAGCACCAGACTCTAAGTACGAGTGGTCGCAGGAACCCAACGAGTACAGAGTGGAGCCAGTAAGTGCACAAAACACGTTACGAACCGCACGAGGGTAGGACCGAACTGTAAGTGTAACCTGTACTCCGACACTCGCAGGCTGGAGACGTCACTATCAGCGGCCGCACTGCATTTCCCGAACGAATCAATCGAAAAGTAAATCATCCCAGATACCGAGCAAACGGACCACTTCTATAGTTTGACGCAACTTCAAAAGTAACGTATAACAACTTAACAAGAAAGTATAAAACGATGACAACCACTGTAGAGAGAAAACATCCCCACACGAGGTCAACACGTGGTCATGCCTGTGATCCTGCATGTAATACAAGATATCGCATGAGGTAAACACGCTACAAAAAGATACTTACCGAATTTAGGATGAACCAACATATACGAAATTTTGGATTCAGCCATTTTAATATAAAGCTATTAATTACAAAATGAATGTAAACAAAAACACGATTCTCGAATTTCGCGCGCTTCTGTTATCACGAACAAAACAATGTAATAAGTCCCAAAACAACGATTTCCAGATCGCAGCAGCGGCAGCCACAGAACACAGATACACAAAGAACACGTTCACGGTTCGTCCGATAAACTTCACGCAGAGCCCTCTAGCTCTTTGCCATTCTACTGAATCAAACTATTTTGCAACCGAGGCGGGGATGGTCACAGGCTGCAATACACCGACCTACTACCGCAGTATCGCAATTGCTAGGGATGCTTTCCCCGAGATATCGATAATAAAACTGAACAACACTAGTTAATAAATTTAATAATCAATATATTTTTTATTCTTCTGGCTGGCCTGTTGGCCCAGTAGTTAATAAACCTGACTGTTAAGCCAGAGTGAATGGTTTCGATTCCCACTTATGACAAACTTATCTGTGATGATCAAAAATATTTGTTCTATGTGTCTGGGAGTAAAAAATATCTATGTAGGTATGTTTTTTTAATATGATTTGTTTGTTTATCGGTTGTCTGATCACCATAGTACTAGCTGACGCTTTGTTTGGGATCAGGTGACAGTGTGTGTGTAGTCTAAGGTGTCCGTTTATTTATTCTTGTATCTGAATACGAAACTACCTAAAAATGCATTAGAATACAATATCCCCTTTTTATAATATTTGTTATCTACTATATAATTAATAAAGAAAACAAAATTAAGACAAAAAAATGGAGGTTCTCATTTCAAATATCTTTAATATGTTTGTTGCTTCATAGATTTTACTCTTTATACCAATTTTTATGTATTATGCATTCGAAAGGTGGTGCTTGCCATTTAGCCCTATTTTAATTTGAGCGACATCTGGGGAGTCATTTTTAAATTATCGCTAATACGTTATGTTTCTTATGTCATAAGTTTTTAATGATTATTTTTATATTCGGAAGCTGGTGCTTGTCGATGTCAGTTGTCTATCAGTTGTCTGGTACCAGCTCACCATAGTACAAGCCAACGGACAGTAATATACTTATATTATTAATATATATAATGATTTATAAAAATATTAATCAGTATTTCGCTGTTCTAATTCCAAGTTCTAGCATTAATTGCTTACTGTTTGAGGAGTACCTGTAGTTGTTGAGTTTTGTTGAGTTTGTTAGACTAGGAAGCACGCGAGCACGAACATCGATATGGTCGGACAGCACTATGCGCGCGCAGCAGCGCATCGCCCCGCCCCTTTCGGTGTTGATAACAAAGAACCCACACATTTAAAGTTCTCATTAATTTTTAGTTGTACTGCAGTGAATTTGAATTCGCACAAGAAAGTGTGAAAGTGCTATGCCAAGCTGGTTCTGAAAAAGAAACGATTAACTTGATTGAAAACATTGCACCGCTTAAATTTTAAATTAGACGTTGTAATTCAAATAATTTATACGCTAGCATTGCTAATTGTAATCGCAAGGCAATTAAAAGTAATTAACAAATCGCTCCCAAAGTTACGAGTACATAGATATACGTCATAAGAAAGGCGAGATATACTCGTGCCTGCCCTAACTCACATTCACGTTGAGTTTGGAAGTTTTTAGTTATCGTCATCTTCACAAACAGTTCTAAAGCGCAGACAGTATACTCGTAACTAACGTACCTATAACAGTTATCCAGCAAAACACTTTTAGGCATTTTTTAGGTTAAGGCGGTTTAGGCAATCAGTTACATTTAGTTATAATATTTTGCAGCAGATGGCAGGCAATCAAGCAAAATTCGGTTTAGCAGGTACTCTAAAGGTATTTCTAAATCGCCAGCGATGCTTACAGAAATCTCCTATCTTAGAACGGCAAGTTATGTAACAAATCCTCGAGACCGCGTAACTGCTCATAGATAGCTACAGAACCGGAAAAAAGAAGAAACAAACTATTAATTTAACTATTAATTAGTAGATCTGCCCGTTTGTCAGTTTGCAATGTTATGTCAGTTTGTCAGTTCGTCAATTAGTAGATCTGCCAATTTGTCCGTTAGTAATGTTTTGTCAGTTTGTCAGTTCGTCAATTAGTAGATCTGCCAGTTTGTCCGTTAGTAATGTTATGTCAGTTTGTCAGTTCGTCAATTAGTAGATCTGCCTTCTTGCGGTAAGTTCTTTAAATTGGGGCACAAACATCGCGTCCGTCAGAGACCCGTGCTCAGCAGTGGGCCATTAATGGGTTGAAGCCATTGTTCCATAGTACAATGTATCACTTTCACTTTAGTATTCAGTTCAGACCTGTTGAGTATATCCATTTTTCATGAGACGTTGGTAGAGCGTAGTCTCGGTGCAAAGTAGTCTTCACTTTAGGCAGGCACTTATGCACAATTGTAGGACGAGCCTCTTTAGGATCTACCTACAATTACAAGTTGGACAATAATTACTAATAATTGAAGGTTAAAACTTATTCTTTGTACAAGGATATCTTATATGTCAGATTCTTAAATTCCACCACATCAGCTGCAATGAAAAGTGGAAAAATAGTTTTTTTGGTCAAGATATCTATTTATCAAGATTGCAATATATTTATTTTATATATTGGGCTAACTGTCGCTTTTTTGCAGATAACTGGAAATACACCCTGCGAAAGAAACTTAAGTTACATATAAACGGTATCGAACTTGCGATAAATGAGATGAGGTGTTCAATAGTAGAGCTTGTTCTTTGATCCCAGCCAGGTGCACTCGCCGTTTGCAACGAATTTATAACTGATTTAACTTCAAGTACACCAATCAGTTAAGAGCAAAGATAAAGAATTAAACGGTTCATCCGGCGCTTTAATTTTCGGAACTAAATATTTTTTACTTAGATTGAAAATACAGATAATGTTATTTCGCCACTATATATATATATATATTTCTAGTTTTGAATGATAGTAGTGATATTTTAAAGTTTTAATTATTTTAAAGCAAACGGAAACATTTAGAGAAATCTATTGGATGTATTGATTCTTAAAATCTTTGTTTTCTGGATGCTTTTTATTTTTTTTATATAATTTGTTTCTCTTTCTACTCCCCTATGGTGGTGCGCGCTTTTAATGGTTTTTTATATTTTTGTTGGTGTTGTATTATTACGAATATACTCGTATGTAACAAGACGGGTTGTAAATAGTTCCATGGCGACATTTATATTATTTTGTTGGTATATGTCTGGCAAAATCTCCTTACCGAGTTGTTATTTTAGGTTATTGAAATTTAATTCAATTTTATTAAACGTACATGAAACTTTACAAATATCAGATTTATTAATAAATAACATTGTTGGAGATTGATCACTTAATGTGACGAAGGCACCTCACCATGAAATGGTGAATGCAGGCGGTGACTCTTGTGGGTAGGTCAATGTCTTCCATGAGCTCGTACATTGCCATGTATGTAATATTATGATCACCTACAACATATTATGTTGTGAGCAGATGAACGGGTCACGCATGCTTACATTAAGACGAAAGAGGGTTGTTATCAGTCGGCAAACCAAATATATGCACCGTTTGGCTTCTTTGAGGAGCTTCTTCTTTCGTTCTCATTATGGCACCTTTCCGAAACGGGGGTAGTTGATAAATATTTGACGTTCATAATTATGCATAATGAGTTTGCATCCGCCTGTTGACTTATATTCAGTGTATTGTGTAACAGGCGTGAGAGCGACCGACCGTACAATATTGAGTTTGTCAAGATATATTGATTAAAGTACCATCTGGAAGACACCAAGTATTATATGACCTGACTAGCCCCTTACACTAGGGCCTTGAACTGATAAACATTCTGTATTTGCAACATTATCAACTTCTGAAAGTTTGAATTCATTTATAGTATTTTTGGGTGTACTATACTTATTTGGAAATGAAAGTAATTGGGGGCAAAATATCTTGTGTAGCGTTTGCAAATATTATTATGTTCTTTTACAAACAGATATACAGAAATATATATCTGCAAGAGTAAAATGATACCTTCTTAATGTTGTCGTATAAGTGACCGAAGGTTGGTTGTCCGCTGGAGAGCAAGAGATGTACGTTTAGATAATGTGTCTCATCTATGTAGAATGGAGAATGTGTGTAGTTCTTGTGTTTTTGTTATAATATTTAAATATGAGTATTTATTTATTAATGGGAAAGCTCACAGCTCACCTTGTTATGTTGTTTATAAAGTGACATATTATGCCTCTTATAAGTTTTCACAGAACACATCTTATGTTGCAGTATTTGTGATCCACACTGTTGCTATCCTTCTGTATAAACAAAGTGTTACTACAGTCACCAATAAATATGGTATTCATTATAGTACGATATAGACGACGGTGGAAACTCTACATCCCGGCAGAAGACTATGATAACTATTGTTTATATCTTCTGCATCGGTCCCTCTGGTCACTTTTATCAGTTCATGCTCGTGCCTACACGAGGTGATGACCAGAATATTGGCTTGGGCGGCCCTTCGAGTTTGATATTGGATGAGTCCTAGAAATACTATAGAGAGCTGTGCAACTATCGGTTGGCTGTGACGACCCTTAGTGTTAATGTTAATGTTAGTGTTAATGCGGTACATACATGTCTGTCCATCACTTTCAGACTGGATTCTAGAGCTTGTATATACTTATCGTACGCAGCACATTTTTGTTGTACCTTATTTATTTTAACAATTAAATCGTCATATTTTTGTGCTAAATATGTGCGCTGAAAATGTTGGAGTTCTGTACTGTATGAGCGTTTATTCCAGTCTGGATCTCTAATACTTCCTCCCTTGTACACCCGTAGTCTCCTCTTTTGCGTTTATGTAACATTATGTTTGGCTCACTAGTAGCAATATCACGTAGTGCGCTCGCTTCAGTGTCTAGACTCTTACTAGGACTGCTTAAGTTTGAGTCCGACTTGCAGCGCGCGGTCGGAGCGGCGTCGTAGGGGCATTGTGAGTAAAATAGCGATGGCAGTAGGGCGAATCACCGGCGCAGGTACTAGGCAAGCAGAAGTCGGCCGATCGAGATGTACGCAAGCGACAGCAACAGGTGGCAGTGAACTCGTTCTCGTCGTTGCCGGGAGGGGATGTCTCCTCAGTATCGCAACGTGCCGAGATGCAGAAATAAGCGCTTCTCGATAGATATGCGCTCCTATTATTGTTTTAAACTTTCTTATTTACATTGTTAGCAAATAACGTCTGCTGTGCTCAGGGTCCGAGGGAAGATGGAGGAATGATTGTTCGAACTGGCGGGACGTTGACGTCGTAAGGATGGATACCCGCCGTGCGCCGGGTTGTTCGATGGAAAAAGAGAGAAGATGAGGGGGAATATCGAAACAGTCACACCAGTTTGAGAGCCAGTTCTCGTCTTTTTCTTCCCGTCCTACAGATATCCTCCTTCTCAATCTTCTTCTATCACCCGCCCTGAAGCGGAGTGTTGTCGGTGTCTGGGGTCAGTCAGTGTCGTTGATGATACTGGTTGCTTCAGCGACGTCCTGCTTCCCTTCCGTATTGGTCTCAACGATATATTATTATGTATTTACCACTAGATAGCGATCTAAATATATGTATATGTAATGGAGATCTGTATAATGATGATGTATATGAATCCTGTCAAGCCAAATCAAATTGATTATTCATGTAGGTATTTACAATACACTAGATATTAATATTTCTGGGAATTAAATAAATGGAACAGTAATATATTGACAACATATTTATTAGGGCGCTCGCACACGAGACAATGCACACACACCGGGTACAACGAGGTCAAAATAATAGGTCCAGTTCGGCCGATTTGAACGGTAGCCGTAAGACTCGGCGCCGCTCCGTATTCGAGGAGATTAAAATCTAAATCATTTATTTCGTCTTAGGAACTAAGAGCTCACTTAACGAAAGTCAAGATGTTAACAATACTAAGGCCCTACCTCTTTATTAATAACCAAATTAATAACAGTAATTTACAAAAAAAAGAAAATTCTATGGTAGAGATTAAGGTCTCGTAGACAGTGCCTAACTGTCATTGGCTTTATAATACGACATAAACTTAAGACTATGTACGCTAGTGTAGGCCGGAAGAAAAAAAAAGCCGGAGGAAAAAAACTCCCGGTACTCTTTTTAACAACATAAATTAATGATCTATTACAAAAAGTTCACTAGCCTCGTCGGAACTGGGAGCAGAGCGGATCATTTCCATGCATCCTTGTCATTTATAGTATAGTATCCCTTGCCTATGAGCTGAGATTTTACACGTTTCTTAAATACATGCACAGGCAAATCATGAGATTAATACGAATTAATTTAGGGATTTTATTATATAACCGTATACCGAGCCCCACAAAAGATTGCTGGACATTCGAAAGTTTCAAACGATTCAACGATTTCAACGATTCAAAATATAAACCCCCATTATTTTAATAGGCCACTATGTCACTGCGGTCGTCCGATGAGCCGTGATCGAAGGCACGGCGGCCTTCAAGGTGTCAATTGAACGAACAGTTTTACTATCGTTAACATCAACATTAACAACAGTTAACATCATCGGGGCCTCCATATATTTCAATGTGTACACGGGTTGACGGAAGCAGGTCGAAGCAGTCGAGTCGGGACAGGGGTCCATGCAACTGAATCTAAATACAGCAGTACAAAATATACATTGTGAATACTATTGTGAGTATCTGATACACTTTAAACTCGTAAACCTTTCCCGTTTTTTTGCTCTTACTAATCTCACGAACAGAGGAATGGCACATAAGGCCCCATCGCCGCTTCTGAACCAGATAAGCAGCACAAAGGATGTCACTTACGCGTTGCCCGCGGTCCAGAAAGAAGGGACCGACCACATTGAAACACCTGTACGCCGCGAGAAGACAAAGAAACAAAGGAAGCAATCAGAACATAACACAATAGCAGACTCTAGATACACCGACAGCTAATTCAAATCTGATTCTACACTTTACATCAAAATAATATAAAAAACCGTTTATCAATTCCATAATAAAAATGGACAGGTATCACGTGTCTATAATCCCCACCGACATGATCCCTATATTTTGCATTCACGGCTACTGTCGTTACGTTAACTGTAAACTATTTTCATTGATCACAGACTATTGAAACCCAACACACGAGTTGGCTTACAGCCAAACGATCCTACGCCGAAGCAACATCTACATTGCAGCGCGAGTTCTGATAATAAGTCCTTTCGTAGTCAAACCGAGCTGAGTGTCAGTGATGGATGTTAAAATTATTTTTAAATCCGTTTTAATAAAAGCCAGTCAGTTAACCACTATACCTGCGTTAATCTAAGTGTCTATGGCTGTAAGAAAGTATGCGTTAAGCAACTCTTTAAAATAACGTGGTAGGAAAATGACTCATTTACGAACTCTTATATAACCAATCTTTCCCTTAAATTAGTTCAATAACTGTATTTACAATACACTTGCTCGTAAAGTGGTGTTTTTTCTTCATTCTTTTTTCGGTCTTTAACTCCATTTATCCATGTACATGTTTTCGTACAACAATTCAAATTATATGAGTGTCCACATTCTTAATTTAACCGCGTTATACAGTTATTTATATTCGTTTTATTTAGTTGTGCTGCGGCTGACTGCCAATTTCCTCCATGTTTTATCTGTTGCATGTCAAAGTACCTCCGTGGAAATGGCCCGTCATTTTCTATCAATATTTTTAGTATATTTGGCTGGCTATTTTCACCGTTTAGTGATTGGTTATGGAAAATATTATTGAAGTTGTATGTGAATTCAACTAAGTATTTTAAGTGATCGGTGTATTTTGTACATTTCGTTTGTCGATGTTGTGTCATAAGTGTATGAACATCTTTAACGATAAATATAGATCATATTTTTTTCCTTACAAGTGTATTAAAAAATGTAGTATAGCACTTGGGAGCATTCCTACGACTATACTACGATGTATATACGTAACAATAGTCAGTAACTATCATGGGCTTTATAATACCACATAAACTTAGGACTATATACGCTAGTGTAGGTCGGAAGAAAGAAAAAAGCCGGCGGAAATAAACTCGCGGTACTCCTTTTGAAAACAACAAATGTTTACAATGTGTATCCTCTCAAAAACAATTAGGCCATTCCAATTTTGTACAGAAACCTTCGGAGGCGAACCTCGAGACATGATACAGCGATCGCCTATCAACAACCTATCCCTAGCGGTAATTTTCAACTTAACGATGCCTAAATGCGCGGCGTCAAATTCTTGTAGAACAGCCACTCAGTAAACGGCTGGTCCGACGACAGGATGCCCGTGCAAGAGTATATCGTTTTCAACATGCAGTTCACGTTGACTCCGGTACTGTAAGTAGAAATTCTGCACGTACCCGCCTCGGCCTTCGTTACGTAGATAACCACTCTGCAAAGAGTTTTGTCGACGCTTGTAACCACACCGAGCTCGGCTGGGCAGACTAGCAACGGAGTCAGTGAACTCATGTAGCTCGGGAAGTCCGCGCCGACATCAGTTATGTTGTCACCGGCTGTAACCGGGCACCGACTCAATAGTCGGCGACGTTTCTAAAGCAGTTCACAAATTCAATTTTATAATTGTATACAGCGAGAAATAGTATGTACCGTTGCAGCCGAACCTCCGTCACCTATGAAACAAAATCGGGAGACTAAAAAGACATCAGCGGCAAGTAGTCCATACGCAAAATAAACGGTATTCGACGGACGTACTGTTACTGATGAAATCTCCCTTCGCCTTCGACTCCAAAATATCGTCTCCGTTAATGACGTAGCCCAGGTACTCGACCTGCGTTTGAAAAGCGAACACTTAAACTTCTGCAGCATTAGACCGGTGTCCTGCAGCCACCGCAATACCCCCTCGACGTGTCATGGGACATTTACTTATCATAACAATTGGATGGGAAACAATGACGTGGGCGACTTATTCCAATCCTTTGCAGCATGTATACTGAATATTATTATACTAGAGCTGGATGTGCTATGCCAGAGTTGTCTCTGACTCGCAGCAGACAACAACTGCAAGGTATTGCTGGCACTCTACCAGCTACTACTGATCAAGTGACATTCCGATCTAGCTCAGCTCTATCTGCTGCATCTGATTGGCTACCAACAAATATGGCTATACAGACAAAATGACACTGACACAATTTTCAAAAGGTCGCTAAATCTCATATGTTCACTGTTTGTTCAATAGTTCGCTGCTTGCAACAACAATGTGATGAAAATATTTTATAATTTAAACTCAATGAACCAAAATGCGCCTAAAAATGCGACAAAAGTATTTAAAAGCATTTTCGACGCGTTTTATCGTCCACTTCTTTTCTTGGCCGATGAAATATCATATTTTTTAAGATTTGGAGAAATAAACATAAATAAGATGATGTAAATAGTGTTCTGTCGTAACTGGTGAGTTGGTTCACAACGAAAATATACTGAATGTATAGAGGTTGGGAAATCAAATGTAAATAGTACCCTAAAATTAAATAATTAAACATGAAGTATAGAAACATCCACAGCCTTTTAGGTGTAAACTTAGAAAGTAAGCTAGAGTGGGGCGCGTGTGGCACCTTTCGCAACTAAACTCGGCTGAAACATAACACACTTCACTGACGTCACACGCTGTACTGCTGCTTATCTTGCGGATTTTATAGTGTCATGTCTTAATCTATCTTGCTGTTATGTAAAGCAACCTACATGGACCAACGATTGTATTACAGAAGGTCAGGGGAGAGAGGTACCACGAGAGAGGGACCACGAGAGAGGTACCACGAGAGAGGGACCACGAGAGAGGTACCACGAGAGAGGGACCACGAGAGAGGTACGACCGTACACTCTTTTCCCTACTCACTTCTCTTCTCTGGGCTCACTGAGTTACAAGCTCCAAATTTCGAACACAGTTTGTCCTCATTATGAGTAGGCGCTTCTTATGGCGTTAGAAAGACATCACGGCAGAGGGAACAACGAGCATCTCTAATCGCCTTTAGACCACGGTACGTGGTGGGTGCTGTCACGGAATCTCCCTCGCGAGCGGCATATGCGAATACCAGCTAAAGGATCTAGAGGTACGTAACATTACTGAGGACCGGGAGTCAGATGACGCTCCATTTAGTGGGAGACACAAGTCCGATTGTAGCTATACAATGTCTGATG
>DWKC01000927.1:0-11156 GCA_018249195.1 Racta chiria
ACTTATAGAGATATATGTGTGTGTCCACATAACATGCTGATTTTAACCATAGAATACACCTTTTTTATATACGTTCGTAGCGCGCGGGTCTAAGGTCACTCCTTCACGGGTGAGATACAATAAAGTTCCCTATATTTTAAGACTTGAGATTCGATCTTAAACCAGAAACCCAATTTCTCGAAACCCAATTTCTCGTATTTACACCTTAGAGCTCTTCCACACGGACGGAGAGTTGTCGTCGACAGTTATCGACGCGAAACAAGAGCAGTTCTCATAACCTATGGTTGTGGAACCGTAAACTACAAGAAAGCGAAAGTATGAAACTTTCACTAATAACACTTTGACTGGCCTGTTGGTCTAGTTGTTAGTGAACCTGCCTGCTAAGCTGGAGATCGTGGGTTCGATACCCAGGACAAACTTTTCTGTGATGCCCAGGAATGTTTGTTCTGTGTGACTGGGTGTAAAATATGTATTTAAAATATATATATATTTATCAGTTGTCTGATCACCATAGTACTGACGATTAGTTTGGGGCCAGAAGGCCGTGTGAGAGTTGTCCAAATGTTTTTTTTTTTTATAATTACAAACCATTGAAATTCAGATTACAGTCATGTAGGCAAAATTGTCATTACAAACTGGTCAAGCCTCACCCCATATCAGCCAACAGCTGTCGCAGCCTGGCGGCTCCCGACCTGGAGTGGAGCTTCAGTTTGGGCGCCAGGCTGGAGCAGTGGCTGAGCGCGGCCTCCAGCGACCATGTACGGTACAGCGGCAGCCACGCATCTTTTTCAACTATCACTTGCGCGCTCTGGAATAATAACGATTTTTTAAATTAGGAATCATGAGTTTTTTGTTAATAACTGCTCTCCAGCAGGGAATTATGAAAGTTATTTTCGTTATTTGGCAATGGGGAAATCAGATATATTTTTTGGTATTAGGGAGCAGGCAGTTACGAAAGTGTTTTTGTTATTAATAAGTGGGGATTTTTAAGGTTCTTTTTGCTATAAGATGGTTCATGAAAGTTTATTGTAATGAGGGAATGGAGAATTGCAGTTTTTTTGTTATTAGTGTATGGGGCACTTACCCGATGCACGCTAGTTTGATCAGTGTCCCGCTGCGCGGCAGCAACGTATCGGTGCAGCGGCTCGGCGTCGAGCAGGCAGCGCGCGGGGGAGCGCCGGTGGCACGCAGCGTGCGCCGCCGCCGCCACCGCCGCCGCCCACAACACTGATGTGGTCATCCGGGAGAACCGCGCTGCTAGCTCTAGACATATGCTGGCACTCTGGGAATTTATAAAATCGCCTCTTACAACTTGATTTCCCAACATGGGATTAGGTTCAGTATTCAATTGCCATCATGTTGGAATTATTTCAATATGTTTTTTTGTTAATAATTTTGGAATTCACATAGGGAGTTGGAATTGTTGGACATTGAATTTGATTTGATTTGATTTTAATGTAATGTAAATGAAATACTCATGAGTGTTATTGTATAGAGAGATCGCAGAGAGATATATTGTTGAGATCGCAGCTAGCTACCATCCTTAATGAAATGTCGTGGTGCCGGGAGGAGTTGACATCATCCAGACTAGAAACAGCTAAGCTCAATGCAACCATTACTGACTTCAATAAGCGCTTAAATTTAGTAGAGGAGAAGACAAATAACTTGTGCAGACGACTAGCCGAAGTCGAATCTAAGCTAAAGACTTCCTCCGGTGTCGACATAGCGGCTAAAATCGAAAACCATTTAAATGACCGTGATCAAGACGCTTACCGCTGTGACATTGAAATCGCGGGGATCCATGAAGTCGCAGGTGAAAATCCATCCCACCTAATTACCTTGGTTGCACAAAAAATAGGCATAACCGTCGAGGAGCGTGACATCGTAAATGCGGAGCGGAGGGGCAGGCCTCGTAACGTCATCGGCGATAGCAACATAGTCCCACCTCCGCGCGTTCTCGTCGCGCGCCTATCTCGCAAGGCCCTCAGAGACGATTTGATCCGAGCCGCGCGCGTCCGCCGGGGAGCGGACACCACCGATATAGTACCTACCCAGCCGCCGCGGCGTATTTATGTTAATGAGCGTCTCACCTGGCTTAACAGGCGTCTTTTTCATTGCGCACGGGAGGCAGGACGAACCAAAGATTGGAAATACACTTGGACGCGCGATGGTCGTATCTACGTTAGACGAGATAAGGACTCTGCTGCATTTCGCATCCGTTCCGAAGCGGATATTGATAAAATTTTTAACAAACAATAGAACACTTTTGCTTACTCTTATCTACTTTATATCAACTTTAATTATGTTTTTAGTTAAAAATAATGTTGAGCAGTATTGGCGTGTACGTATTTTGACAGCAAATAATAATAAAAATGAATATCAGAAGATATTGTTGATATATCTCATACCTACTACTCATATTAGATGTCCAGTTTATCCAACACAATTTACATACCATAATAACAATTCTATACATCAAATAAAAATACTACTTTATGATACATTAAACATTTATTCATTACCGTTAATTATTACATTACAACCATTATCTTTTAATCTTATTTTAATTGCTTTTTTACTAATTTATTTTAATTATTACATCTAACACGATTAAATTTGGTCTAATAAACCCAGGGTCACTAGGAACTAAGCATGATGAATTTATTGCCGCGATGCTGGACCATGCAGTTGATATTATGGCTATAAATGAGACTTGGCTTAAAGAGGGGGAAGAGGGGCGAGCTCCGTCTGTACCTGGCTACACGTTGATACATCGCCCCCGCCCTGCGTCTATTAAAGGAGGTCTGGGTGGGGGTGTTGGGTATTTCATCCGTAAGGGTTTACGACCTCGAGTACTTCCTCATCCGGTTTCTGATGTTATAGAACAAATGTGGATTAGTATGTCGTGCAGTGGGAAATCCTTTTTAATAGGGACTGCATATCGCCCGCCCTGGTTGTCCTTACAAGTTTTCGTGGACGGGCTTTCCGATTCTCTCTCTGCACTTGAGTGGCATAATCACACCATTTTATTAGGTGATTTTAACGTGGACATGTTAAATAAACACCACACTAATTTTAAAACCTTCTATGACTTCCTAAGCCTACATAAACTCAAACAATATGTAACAGAACCGACTCATTTCACCGATCACAGCAAAACATTAATAGACCTTATATGTTCGGATACCCCAGTCGCAAATATTACAATCAATTATATTAGGGAATTAAGTAACCATGCTTTTATTTGTTGCCATCTACATGCCCCTAGAAATCGCATCCTACCGAAGGTTCTGACCTACAGACCTACAAAGGACATTAACCTAAGCCAGTTTCGTGAAGACCTTATGGCTATTGACTGGTACAGCATACAGCAGCTGACTGAGGTAAATGAGATGACTGTACAGTTCACAACCAACATATTACAACTTTTTAATCTACATGCTCCCATTAAAACGATACAAATTAAAGATCGTCAACACCCTTGGGTTACCTACAACGTTAGGCTAATGATGCGAAAGCGCAACCAGGCCCACATACGAGCTCGTAAAAGTAAATCAGCTTCTCACATAGATTTTTACAAGGAACTCAAGTCTGTAGTAACTACTGCATTACATATTGAAAAAGCAGCTTATTTTAAATACTATGTTATCTCCAATGTCAATAAACCTGTTACTATGTGGAAGCACCTTAAACAGCATATAACGGTGAAAATAAAAGGCAACATCATCCTTCCTCCCCACTTATGTGACCCAAACTTAATCAATAATAAATTTTTGACAATCCCCGGTAAAAGTGACGTTGATTTATCTACCATTACTTTCTTTGAATTTAACAGGTATGGTACGACAACATTTAATTTTCATCAGGTATCTGAGGCGGATGTTAACAAAGTCATCAACACACTGCATTCAAATGCTATTGGAGTTGACGGGATCTCCTTAGAAATGCTACTGTTGACTATGCCAAATTCGTTGGGACTCCTTACAACACTAGTAAACTTATCTTTTAAATCCTGTACATTTCCTGAACTCTGGAAACAAGCCCTAGTTAAACCGCTTCCTAAAAAAGAAAACCCAACAGAATTTAAAGATTTGAGACCAATTAGCATCTTACCTAGCGTCTCTAAAATTATTGAAAAAATTGCTTGTAATCAGTTAAAATGCTACCTTGACTCGAACTCCATTTTACCCAACAATCAATCTGGATTCAGACATAAGCACAGTACATCTACCGCTTTAATGGACGTTGTGGATGATTTATTAACTGCACAGGACTCGGGTGAAGGCAGCATTCTGGTTCTGCTCGACTACACCCGTGCATTCGACTGTTTAAATGTGCCTTTGCTTCTTTCCAAATTAGCCTACTACGGGTTGCAGACAGAGGCGGTAAAATGGTTCGACTCCTATTTCAGAAACCGCTCTCAAACCGTGATCCTCGATCAGTACAATGGATCTCAAAGCTCCCTTAGCAAGCCTGTCACGAGAGGTATTGCCCAAGGTTCGATTATAGGTCCATTGCTATTTATTCTATACAGCGCGGATGTGGTTAGGCAGATCAGGTACTGTAAGTATCATATTTACGCGGACGATATACAACTTTACATCTCCTTCAAGCCTTCGGACACTCGAGCTGCTGTTGAAAAGTTAAATGACGATCTGCAGCGTCTTTACAATTGGTCCGACAGGAATAGTCTAGTGCTTAATCCACAAAAATCCAAATATATTATAATAGGCACTAGAAAACAAACCAAAAAAATTATTGCACAATCCCCCTGCATATGTTTAAATGATGTAACTCTAGAGAGAGTATCGGAGGCCCGAAACTTAGGTATTATAATAGATGAGTCATTGCGTTTTGAAACCCACATCAACAACGTCGTACGGAACTGTTTTTATCGGCTTAAAGTTCTTTATAAAATTAGAGATTATATTGACTCAGAACTACGGATTAAATTATGCGAAACCATGATTCTATCTAAACTGAACTATGGAGACACAGTAATAGGGCCAAGATTACTGGCTCGTTCACAAAACAAAGTCCAACGCGTCCAGAATGCCTGTGCAAGATACATATTTAACATTCCACCTCGTGCCCATGTCAGTCCCTATTTAAACGATGCTAACATTTTAAAAATGAAGTTGCGTAGGCAATTACATCTTGCATCAATGCTTTTTGGCATTATCACAGATAAGTGTCCGATTTACTTATATCGTAAGTTGAAATGGTTCCGAAACAGCAATGCTCCACACTCCACCAGATGTTGTAACATCAGGCTAGCTTATACAAAATATAGGACCGCAGCATTTCGTGCTAGCTTCAAATACATCAAATGCTGGAATAACATACCAACTTAAAGCATAATAAGACACACACACGCAAACATACACACACAGACACATTAACACGCGCGTACGCACTCACACATACACACTAGCCGATATGAAACAATAAACAAATCATATAATACTTACTCAGTTCGTTATAGCCAGACAAGAAATAATATATATAAAGTTTAAATTCAAACGCGGGCGAAGTCGCGGGCACAGCAAGTTTTAAATACAAAAGAAAATTAAAATTCGTTATTAAATTAAAATACATTATATGTTTTTTAGAAACCATTTAGCTGATGGAGATGGACACAAAAATATAGAGAGTTCCGACTTTATTACGAAAAAATATACAATATTCTGAGGAAACCTCTTTTTTTGGTGTAAATATTACAAGATATAAGGAGCTCTTCATCTGCGGTTTAACCACATTGAATTATTGGGTAAAGGCTTTAATGAGCATTTTTCCAACAAAAAAAACTAAATATTTCTCATCTAATTCAATTCAAATTCAACAGATTTATTTCATCATAATAACATCGATCTCACTAAATAAAAGTCAAAATATTGCCTGAAATTATTACAATTAGGTTAAAGCATAGTATTGCTTTAAAATTAGTTACTGATTTTTAAAGTCTGTAGCTAATCCCACGGTAATGCCTAAAGGCTCAGTAGACAATACCTGTCATCGGCTTGCTAAAATAATACATACTATAGCCTAAAGAAGCCAGAAGAAAAAAAATGAAATATTAATTATTTTTTTATCGTCTGAACTATGAAGGCTGTTCGAGATTTTAATACGCTCCCAGATATTTTTTATTTTGTTGTAAAACTTTTTACCGTTTTCAGTGTTAGGAGTTTAATTTACATTCTTATGTAAATTGAGCGGTAAAAGGGTTTATTTGACAAACGCAACGTGCTTAAAATGTTAAAAAGGTACCGAAATTAAATTTTGGATGATATATTACACTGAACATTCCAACGGCGTTGTCATTATGATAATTTGAATTCATCATGATATCCCATAGGGGTCCCATAGCTTAAATAAAGTTTTTAAAATTAGTTGCTAACCACCTGTTAAGTTTCATAATACTTATTACAAAAGTATACACAAAGGATTAGTAGTGACGAATGTGGCGAAGACCTAATACCGGCAAACGCCGAGTTGAATATTGGTCTGTGGCATGGTGCACTACTCTGTGCGTACAGGGTCTGTGGATTCTTCTCGTTTGGCGCGCAATTGTAAAAAAAATCACTACATGTTCTAAATATACTAAATTTGTAATTTAATTAATATACCAGTTATTATATGATTTTGGCTACCATTTACGCATTATTGCGGCACTATATGTCATCGAAGACAAATGTATAAATTGTAATTATTGTGTACAAGAAAGAAAAATATTATTATTATAAAATATTATTGTCTTTTTAGATCACTACTTTTTATTTATTTAAACTCTTTAATTCGTTTATTGTTTTAGTTTAGAGTTAATGCTTAATCTTTGAGTTATTGTTTTTACAGAGGAGGAGTGCTACCACTGCATGGCAAGCCTCGTGGCCTCCAAGGAAAAAATGTTCATCACACAGACAAAGTTGCTCAACGAAGTCACGTGGAAGACAGTTATGCAGATCGCGAAGAAGCATGCCGTAAGTAACTTTCTCACTCACACTAGTATTTAGGTAGGTCACATGTGCATCTTCTTTGCAATCCTCGTCTGTCCCAATACTGGGCTCGGGTCTACACTCACAATTATTTCACACACCTATGAGGACTTTATGAGATCTCTTGGGAATGCTTGTTTCCTCACGATGTTTTCCTTCGCCGTAGCAATTGATAATCAACTTCTGATATGCACATAATTTTGAAAAATAGAGGTAGTTTAATAAAAATAGCAGCAGGATTAGAACCCGGGACCTCTTGTTTAAAAGACCAACGATCAAACCATTGGGCTATCACTGCACATGTTCATACAGTTTATAATTTATCACAAATATTTCAGTCTTAAACAACAAGTAACTGTCTTCGATTTACTTTGGTAAATCATAGGCTTTAGATGGGATTCTTAGGTCTAGTGTATAGGTAAACGTATCACTTGTGATCAAATGTTAATGGTTTTACAGTATTTTTTTTTGTAATAATAGTACATATAGTGAATACTATGTTTACTATGTCTAATTCGTTATATACACATAAAAGCCAAAACTAGTGATTCTAAGTGGTTTCACGTTTATAAACATCTTAATATTGTTTGTAATGTTTATCGTGTAAAGACATAAGATCATTAATGAACTAACTTGAGTGAATATTGTTTGTTTTCTATTGCGGTTACATTTCACGACAAGCGTATGGTTGGGGCAATCCCATTAATTAGTCTATTGATGCATAACGTCAATTACTATGTAAAGTGAGGCACGCGTCGCTTGAATGCTTTGTATACTTGTATGTATAGATTATTGGACATCAATCAATATTGAGTACGAACTAATGATATTTTTTATGCAATCAAAGTATTGGGTTTTTACTGTGGCATTACGGGAATTTCTAATACGATCACATCTATATTATCAATGCACATACACACTATGCTTCTACGTTTTGTTGTAATTCAGTTCACCGATGTATTGTTGTAATTGATAGTGTACTTTAGTAATTTGTGGTATTTTTATTTGCATTTGAAGGAAATTGCGTGTAAACATTTTAGCATTATAAGATATAATAAAGTAAAGGTCAAATTGTTTGCTAACTTTACTAATACAAATATGGAAGACGGTAAAAAAATTAAGATAATTTTATTTATTTTATTTCATATTATTATTTATTATGTATCATTGATGCTACTCATAGACTTAGAATCTAAAAAATGTTACACCGCATCAAAAAAAATCTTAATTTTAGTAGTAAATATTATATGTAAGGAGATTTGTATAGTAAAGGTTGATATGTAAAGGGAAAGTTATCACCCGTCCACTTATTATCGCTCAAAACAAGGTTTTGATGGTGGCTTTTTGTACTCACAGTCATACTTAGCACTTACTGTTACAACTTGACAAACAGTCATACGAATTATTACCAAACGTATATGTGTAGAGTTACGGCTTCATGACTAACTCATGTTCAAGTAATATTGTCTTTAAAATAATAATTCATTGTATAAGAAAGTTTTGTAATAATTCGTTTGACTGTTTTCTTCAGAAACGTGTATAGGGCCTGGGGAAGAAATCGCGTGACATCGTCCCCATAAAGTGGCGCTATCGAGCGCGAGTTAATAACGTGGGGCACACGCAATCCCACTTTTGTGAAGTTATGTTTACATCGATTTATATGAGCTTCGTAAACTCATTATTTACATTTTTATTGATCGGATCGAAGGACCACGAATAAAAGCTTCAAATACGTCATTTGCGTATCTTGTTTATTTTTTATATGCATATTGTGCGGTTTTTTAGCTTCATATAAAACTTTAAGTTTTTCTATTTCCAAAGGTGCATGAGCGACGAATACAAATAAGATATATATAGGTTGTTAGAGCAAAGTCATTCAATTACAGAAAAACACGCACTCGTAAGGCAATTTAATTTACTCTAAACTGGCCTCGACGTCTAGAAAATACTAGGTTAGTGTCGTTCCCAGTGTCACATGATACCACTATCAATAACTGGACATTCTCGTAGGTATTAATTATGTTGGTCTTTATTAGCACCGCACCTCGCGCTGTTAGCTCTGGTGATGTCATACCGCTCTAGACTAGACCGCGGATGTTTATCTACACCTATTGATCTACCTTTGTATGTTTATGTCACCTGAATCAATTAGAAAACGAATTTACTTCTTAACATGAGCCCGCTTCTCTCTGGTACTAATACGAAATAGACAGGATATTATATTTACCTGAAACTCGTTTCATGTGAATAATAGTTTAAAAAAATCAATACGACTCTAGCTATTATTTTTACCTTTATTGTTAGTGTTGTTGAACTATCATATATCTCTGTTCTCAAAGACGTTCTTATGACATGATTATCATAACACTCAAATTAATATCTACGCAAAAATAAATCTACATCTTCTACGGGACATATCTCTTTTCAGTCAATCAGTAAGATACGTTGAAGAAACAGGGAAGTTATACAGTTTCCGTACAGTGCAATCGATTGTTTGCAGAAGTCGGCCGCTCAGCACCTCTCGAGGCTCTCCGGCGCTATTGGCCCAGAGCGCATTTACGCCGATTGGCAGTGGTGGATTCTAGCCGCCCTGCCCTTCCCCCATCTCGTGCGAGTGCTCGACTGCTTCTTCCATGAGGGCATTAAGGTGAGAATTTATGACGTTCCAGCGTTCCATCATATTGCTTCGTTATGATCGATCATTTAATTCAGATTCACCATCGTTCCTGTTATTTGAAATTAATTTACATCTCTGGTAAACATTTTCATGACGTAATTTTATGTTTGTGTATTTATTAAATGCGTGTACAAAATTTCAGTTGTTCATTTTGACGATTAGTTCACAAACCTTTCGTCGAAATAACTCTTGCTTTGTCAAATATCATCATTCACGTTACGGTTTTCGCTCTCATTATTATTTCATTCTTTGCTTCCCAATTTTGTTTCACATATCATATGATTTTCATGCATATTGTCGCTTATTAAAGTACACGCTTAGTACGTGATTGTTCGGTGACGTGAATGGTTGATTAACTCTCTATCCTCAGGTGTTCTACAGGGTAGCGTTGGCGGTCCTGATCCTGTTTCACAAGCACTCCCGAGAGTTCTCATAAAGTTCTCAAAGGTGTGTAAAGTCTACCAATCCGCACTTAGCCAGCGTGGTCGACTACGGCCTGTACCCCTCACATTGTGATTGGAAACCCGAGCCCAGTAATGGCACAGATAAAGGTTGCAAAGAAGATGCATTGGACATAGTTCAATCCCAATGTCAATTACTTGGTTCTGCTCCTTCAAGATATACCTACGTATTAGTATAACAGGCATTTACAATTTACATAAGCGTTCATTTTAACAGATCTCCATAGAAAGTGTCGCGATTCCGACGCAACGTCAAATAGGCTGCGGGTCGTTAGTTAGCGTTTGCTTAGAGAAACGACACATACAACTGATAAATTATATTATTATTATCATATACGGGGTTTGTAGTACGCATACAATCCAAAACAACTGTTTTTAGATTTTTTGTCTGTGCCTTTGTCTGCGCTAATCTCAGAAACGACTCATCTGATTTAATGCGGTTTTCACTGATGTATCGGAGCTTGGATTGACACTAAGTAGTATTTAGTATCATTGATGCTAAGCTTGGATTGACTTTTAAGGGTATTTGTATTAAATACGATGCACAAATAAAAAAAATATGACATACTAAAGAAATCCGTCTACACAAATTCCACGCGAACAGAGTCGCGAGCTCAGCTAGTGAATAATAATATGTGTAAAACCAATCGATCGCTATCCATACATGGTAGATAGATATTTGGGAGAAATCATTACACCGGGTTTTTAGAACTCTAATAGAACTCACACAAATTTTAATGCAGTTTTTACTGATGTATAGTGTTGAACTTTTAATAACACGTACCAGGTAGGGAGGTAGTGTTTGAAATTTAGTGTTATTTTAAAACTATACAAACAAAACAGGTAAGTCAATTTAAAGAATTCCGTCTACGACTTTTAAATTCTAATTCGAAATATTTATTTCCTCGTAGGAACATAGACCTCAAAATCAAAAAAATCTAAGTCAAAGTCGTTTATTTCATGTAGGTATTATCAATACAGTTATGAACGTCAAATATTTAGAATCTACCACCGTTTCGGAAAGGT
>DWKC01000928.1:0-11156 GCA_018249195.1 Racta chiria
TAATGCGTTAAGCATTAAGCTCGCCAATTGTACCGCGATATTTGTTTGGTGGTCAATAAAGTTTAAATAAATAAATATATAATAATGAAATCTATATATAAAATAATTAATCAACAAAGATTTATTATTATATGTAAACAGACAAACGGGCATATGGATCACCTGATGGTAAGTGATCACTGCCGCCCGTGGACATTAGTAACACCAAGTTAGGATTTCACTAACGCGTTGCCTGCTAGGAAGGAAGTAATAGACTCACACTCGGGAAGGCATAGAAGGGAAGAGGTACATCCCTGAAGTAACCGGAATCAATAACGACACTAGCTGACCTAGGCACACAACATACAGGATGGGTAAAAGAAGAATATTAAGAAGGCGGATGAATGAAGGGAGAGGAGAAAAAGAGTAGACTTGGTTCTTAAGCCCCAAGCCAGAACACGAGGTTAGGCTGAACCAAGCAATAGGGTAGTAGACAGCCAGACTTAAAAAAAAGATAATGATCTTTCCGGGAAGGCCTACCACCAAGCAGCTGGTAGTAGTTGGAGATGGCGACTTCTGTTCTCTCTTACGACATCTTGGTCTGCCAGCATGGGATTAGGGTTGGTATTCTAGGCCATCCCAATGCGGCGCTTAATAATTATAATATTATTTCGTCATCATCCGCATAATAAATCTGTAACTGATTGTGGTCTGTACAAGAACGGCGTTTTGTAAAAAAACATTACTTGGGGGTAGTTTTGTAATCAAGTGATTATTTTCATTTTTTTTTATATTTCTTTAAATTAGCGCTTGACTACGATACCACCTGATGGTAAGTGGTGGAGTCTTTTGATGAAGCGCACTAACTTTGTAAAAGCCTATTCACTCTTGTCTTTCATGTTTGTGTCTATTTGTTATTTTGTCTGTTTCACTGTTTATCTGTGCGTTTGTGTGCGCTAATCTCAGAAACGGATGATCAATTTTGAATCAGTTTTTTACGGATGTATTGGGTATATGCTTGACGAAATCCGTGCACTGTAGAGAGGAAACAGTGAAGCTTCATATAAGTATCTATATATGTAGAACAAAGCAAAATATCTGTTTATCTAAACGCGATTATCTCAGAAACTAATGCATGGATTTTCATGCGGTTTTTACCAATAGATAGAGGGATAGAGGGATAGACTGAGGATTTATTTGATTAGTTTTAATGTGTACAGTAAACATGATAAAATTATAAAACTGATAAAAGTTTATATACTATATGACATGAAAGCAGTCACTGAAATCAACACTGAAGCGAATTGCCAAGCTGAAAGGAACTAGCAAATATATATATTTGTCTTATTTAATATTTTGATGTCATGTGTATTTGGGTCCATGTGCCTTAGTTACCTGATACAAATAAATAATTCAATCCTTTTATAGCATATTATTAAGCACTGGTCTATTCTCCGAACTGAGGAAGTATTAGAGTCCACGCTGTTCCAGTATAGATTGGTGGAGAAATTAGTGGACAGCCCAAGCGTCGGAAGTTTTTTTACCACACGAAAGACTCTGGACAAAACAAGACTTAACGATTGCGATCTAATTATAACTATCTGCACGCTCTCCGAGGACACTAGCGTGTCACTTATCTTCCTACCGACCACACCCGTTGGTTAAATTGCGCCATCACTTAGGATGGACGTGAACAACTGGGCTGTGAGCGTTTTACCATAGGAATAAACGGTAATAGTCCGGTAAATGTGGTGTGACATTATTGTAATGCAAATATTTTGATTGTATTAAAATTTTGCATAATACGTTTACAATTAGGTACCACATAAACTGTGTTATCTAGAGTAATTTATTTGGTAATCTCTTAAAATTACTCAAATAATGAGATTGAAATAGTAATGTTTATGAGAGTATTTTGTCAGTATGAGTCTATCTGTTTATACGTGTAGTTACATGGAGGTTGGTGAAGAGGGAAAGGATTTAGAAGAGAGGGTTATGGCTGTTCAGGTTTAACTTTATTCATATTTTTTTTAATGATTCATATAAAAAAATTACCTTTCTACATTTCCTAACAAATTAGCCCTACCATTTCTTTCCATCCCTAAGTCGTTATCCTTCATAATATATATTGCGATTATATGACCCAAAATACCCCTGGCATGCAATTTTAATTTACTTTCTTACGTCAGTAACTTCAACGAGATCACAGATATAATTATACTAGTTGACCCGGCAGACGTTGTACTGAAATATGTTTAATTGTAACCGCATCTGTCCCAGATCTTCAAAATGTAATATTCCTACACAACTTACCCGCAAGTGTGGGTAAATAAGTTGATAAAGTTTTGAAGAGCAAGCGGGTTTCCCGTGCATTAAGAACGAACAATTAAATATTAAATATAATATAACTGCCATCTATTAAAAAAACTTTGAACTAACCATTAAATAACCACTGCTGTGGTATAGTGAATATTAAATTTGCAATAACAAATGTTAAGGTTTATAGTTGAATTAAATACTATCCCATCTTTTAAGTGTATCCCGAATGTTCATCAAGATTTTTATATATTTAACAGATGCATACATGAAGTATAATAATTTCAAATCATATTGTAATATAGGACTCGCTAAAGAAGCACCTCTCTAACACAGCAATAATTTGCCCGGGTCATATCTTCAAGTGACAAGTAAAAAGGGGTTTTTATTTATAAACTATCTGTGCACGCGATTTCATCTGCGTTTGTGTCTTACCTTTATATATATATACTTATACTATATTACATATATATTTCTTATATGCGTGTGTATATCATTGAAGTCCTCCTAAGCGACTGGACCGATTTTGTTGATACTGCGATATGAAATTTATTGGAATGAGAGTGACATCATCTGTCGAAAATTGATCGTACCAACTCAGAAATCTTCGTGGGCTCATGCACTACAACTTTACTAAAGATCTTCACAGAATCAAATACATGGTTTACGATTGTATAAAGGACATGCAGAGAAACATTATTTTTTTATGTATTAAGATTCATTTATGGTATCAATTAAGGTTTACAAAGTGATTTTTAATTAAATAGTCCATGCATATTTCGCCTGTCAGCATGCAGTATTATATATTTATTTGCATATGCAACGAGTTGTGCCCTGGTAGGGCATAGAAAACATATTCAAATTCAAAATTAGAAAAGTAAAACCTATGTATTTCCTATTTTTGATGTTTAATATCATCAACAATTTTAGTTCGTTCTGTGGATTTCAAAATATCGCACTGCCATATAAATTACACTGATACGACAAATATGCTCAGTCGCGGTTATCGTGCGACGTCGCTGTCGCCCGCGGGAGTTGCCTTTGAGGTACGTTATCTCTGGAAGGTGACAAAAATATTAACCTGCTTTTTATGATTTGGAATTCTATACAAAAAACTCAATTATATGTTTAAGTAATTTCTGTTATCTCGAGAAGGTGACAAAAATATCAAGCTGAATGGTTTTTATGATTTGGAATTTTATACCAAAAAGCTCAATAGTGTTTAAGTAATTTTTGTTATCTCGAGAAGGCGACAAAAATATCAAGGTGGATGGTTTTTATGATTTGGAATTTTATACAAAAAACTCAATAATGTGTTTAAGTAATTTCTGTTATCGTTAGTTGACTAAAATATTAAGATACATGCTTTTATAATTTTGGATTTTATACAAAATACTTAGTTAAGTATTTAAGTCAATAAATTATCAAACGCATACCTTATTCACAGACACTTATGCCCCGAACTAGTATTACCTGTGTTGCGGATGCTATGGACAACACAAATAACACATCACTAACATGCCCCGAGAACCACATAATCATAAATGTCCAATTATCCGTGACAAACTGACCAAGGTTTTACGGATTCTTATTAGTATAAGTAAATGTATGTAGTTTTAAATAGATTATTTAGAAAGTTTATTAGTTATAAATAAATAAAGAAACAAACATTCATCTTTCATACAATGCCTGGCTCGACCTGGAATTGTGCCTTAGATCCCATGCTCCGGAGGCAAGTATGTTACAGACGAATGTTTGTACTCGGTTCGTGGGCTATTTTAGTTTTTCAATACCAGGCTTATAAGATATCTAAGCATCTAAGATAAAGATATAAAATTAGATATCGATCAATTTCTTCATTCAAGTCTGTATGTCAAATCCGTGGTCTGTTTATAATTATGTGCTGAGGAGTTCCTTTCGCCGTTTGTTCTCTTCTTTATTATAGCAACATTCGAAACGGTGGTAGATTTAAAAAACTTGACGATCATAAGTTTATTAAAAGTACCTACATGATAAATGATTACAACAAAGTAACAATACGTGATTTGATTTGATTTGAATGTTTCGTTAAATCATAAAATTTATATTATATTATACCTCAAACCCTCGAAGCGGTATACATATATATTATCGAACTCAGTCGAAAACTGAACCACAAATTGGTGATGTATCGGTTTCATTATTTAATATTAATTAAATTCTATTCATTGGTAGTAAAATTTCATTTCATTTGAAATTGAACTTTAAAATAAATATTAAAGTTATTAAGCGCCAAATTATTTGATAGACTTTGCTTTCCCATGGTACGTATTCGTTTTATTTGTATTTTGAACTATAATAAAAGTATAATGAAATACAATATTACATATTAATATAATAATAACCGGCCAAGTGAATATCAGTAACTAGCCTGTTGGTCTAGTTGTTAGTTAACCTGGCTGCAGGACGGAGGTCGTGGATTCGATTCCCACCCAAGACATGCTTTTTTGTAATGAGCAGGAATATTTGTTCTGTGTGTCTGGGTGTAACTATATCTATTTAAGTATGTATTTAAAATATGTATGTTTAACAGTTGTCCGATCACCATAGTATAAGTTAGCGCTTCGGATAAGGATAAAACTGAAAACATAAAGTCAATGTAATCTCTTGTTGCACAATAAAGTATGAAACACTGGGCGTCTAGCGTTGATCGTAGATTGGCTGAGTATGGCAAGAGCGGGCGTCGTCGCAGAGACGCTAGTTACAAAAAAATCCAATACGCTTCCGTGCTTCACTGACGTTAAGCCGTCAGTAACATTTGTTATCATCATGGCGACATCGCACATACGTCACACGGTGACGTCACAGAAACCTGATCATGATATCAGAGTTTTCTATATCGACGGCATATGTATAAATTCCGGACGTCATCAGTCGGAGCCCGACCGCTCCCCGGGCATACCACCTCGCCTGGTGGGAGACTTTCCCTTTGCCTGTGATGGTTGAAACTAAACATTAGTGTAGGTAGAGCTAAATTGACGCGCCCCACTCTCGTATTTACCCACAAAAGCAAATTTAAAATATGTTCAAAAAACATATAAAAACACGATTGTATTTGTAAAACACAAACAGATCGCAAATCACGAAAGAGTTGATAGCGCACACAGAGACAAATGTTATTGTAAATATTAAAATTCACACATTCATATCAGGTAGTTGAGTTGTTAGGCGCGCCATCTTAACTTCTAACATGAAACGACTGGTCATTTTACTGAAAAAGTCAATTAAAGATGACAATATTTTCAATTGACACTGATGACTTACCCATGTCACCCAGAGCTTAAATGAGAAGTAAATAGAAACACAAATTGATTTGTATTTAAATCGAATTCTTCTCCTGCTGTTGGTAGTTCTAGTGGTAACATGGAGGATCCAAAGGTAAAACAAATCTGTTAATATAATAAAACTGTAAAGACAATTCTGTACATTAAAAATAAATTAAAAACGAGGAATCTTCATACAAGTATCAAAAGCCAAATATATGATTTTTAAAATTTTTGTCTGTCTGTCTCTTGTTCGCCTTTCACACAAAATTACTGGATGGATTTTGACGTAACTTTTTTGTTTAATAGATACTAGTCCTCGACAACATATAAGGAAACTTTTTATCTGGGAAACGGTTTTATTCCTGCGGTATAACAGGCATTTATAGGGCAGAATAACGTTCATAATTATAATTTTACCAATATCATCAATATGTGTAATAAATGTGTAACATCTTGCTGTCTGTACATAGAAGATATGTGGAAGAAACTTATAGGGTGGGTTTGTAGTAAGGAATAGAACTTAAAACTACCATTTTTAGAGTTTTAGTCTGTTTGTCTGTTCATTTGTTTATCTGTTTGTCTGTTTATGTTTCCCTGTTTGTCTGTGCCTTTGTTTGCGCTAATCTCAGAAACGGCTGATCCGATTTGAATGCGATTTTGATGTATTGGGATAACCTTGTATGAACACTTTATTAAAATCGAAGCACAAATAAAAAATATATGACAATTTAAAGAATTCCGTCTATACAAATTCCGCGCGAACGAAATTGCGGGCTCAGATAGTTTTAAATAAAATTATTTGTATACGAAATGTTTTGTTAGTGCGTGTGACCGCTAATATCAGATGCAACTTAAACAATTGTGGTGAGGATTTCACTTTTATATAGTAAGCTTTAGGTAAATACTTTTATTTCGATCGTGTATTAAATTTAATTAACAAAAATAACAATTTAAATAATGTTATTTATGGAACTTTGCTTTACTGCCGCGACCCTAGGATAATAGTCAAATCTAATATGAAATTGTCGTGTTTTGTGATGTTTGTGCTGCGATTCCTCCGAAACGGCTTGACCGAATTTTTTGAAGTATTTTGTGTATTGTAGATCTGAATACATCTTAGGCTATATCTTAAGTGATGTAACTAAAATAACATAACTTTCTTGGAAATGTTTAATAATTTGATTAATTTTATCTATTTGACATCATTTTTGTGTTTCTATTATTGTTATTTTATTGTAAATTCATTGTTCTTATATTTGTAAACTCATTATTATTATTAAGTTTCGTTAGTGTAATTGGCTGTTGCCGTTCTAGTGGATATATAAATAAAGAAATAATTTTCCTCTTTGTTCCAGAGACATACAAGCTGGACTCCCAAAATGGTGCAGAAATACGCCAATATGAAGTATATGCCTCTAATGGTTTTTCAACTGATTCTAATGGCTTTGTACTTCGTTTTTACTGATTATGGTGGCGATACAGATGTTCATATTAGAGGTGAGTACTCGTTCTTATTACTTCTTCTACTTATTGCTACACTTATTTAACGAGAACCTTCTACACGTCCCGTATGATTGGCTGACTCTTTTTAGTAGAATTAATATGTTCCCAAAAAAAAGTATTAGTCTTAATATATGTATTAGAAGAATTAACATGCTACTAAACAAAGTATTAGTAGAATAAATATTCTACTAAAAAAAGTCAGTTAGTCTACAGGCAGGTGAGCGTCAAAGTAATGGACCCTGGTTGGTTAATACAAAATTGCGAATTATAAAAAAAAATACATATGGGAGTCGGTATGTCCCGACCGGTTTCTACTATAAGGTCGATTGGTCTAATGTTTATATAAAATGGTTTGGCGTAGATGTGCGGTATATTGAACACGTCGATTGAACAAGCCTAAGCTTTATGCTCACGATATAACGTTATGTACCAAAAATTTCACACAATAATTTTCAATGCAGTCACTCGTATCATTTATATTCATAAAATCACTTTAGGGGTCGATATGACCACTTAACTCTCCGAGATATAGTATTACATGAAGTTGGATTAGTTAATTTGAAAACTAATTCTCGTGTCCTTGTCTGTCTGCGAACGTTTTAATCAACACAGATAATAATTACTCTTGACATCATCGCTTCAGGAATTTCATACAATGAATGAAGTAATAGTTTGATTGTAGCACAGTATAAACAATCGTTGGAATGCTCGTCGGGTTGTGCTGATTCGAAACGATTAGCTGAGTTAGGCAACAGTGGGTACAGTTGGAAAGAAGATGGGTCTCCGCTAGTGGCAAAAAAATCATAAGACTCAAGCGAAAAGTCCATATAATATTCCCGCTTTAGCTTAGTACGGCCTAGAGTACTAAGCCATGTCAAATGCTGGCAGACCAGGGCGTGGTAAGAGGTGACAGAAGTCAACCTCTTGATCGGTCAGTGACTCGTCTGATCTTTGTTAGCTATTTCCTAAAACAAATCACTCATAAGAATACGTAAATGCTAACGGGTACTTACGATATCTTGACCCAGATACCGACCAGGATCTATCAAAGATCTCATCATATATCCGAGTAAAAATATCTCGTACAAAGTATCCATAAAACTATAAACAAATCGTGATTCAAGTTTTGCTATATGTATTTATATGTAACGGGCGAAATATATAATCAGGATATTCTATAGAATGTGTAGAAAGTTTGTAGTTTGAAATAATATCCATTATTTTTTTTCATAATACTTTTTGCGTGTAATCGCAATTTTAAAGGTTTAAGATCTTTGACCATCTCAAAATATGTTTAATCCCCATACGGAACACTGGAGGGATGGTCTCTTCCAAATGGAACTTCAGGTTATTTGAAATCGCACTACTTTATTTTCACTACTCTAGTTATAGTTCAACTTGTTGCCGAACCTAATATTCTCCAATGTTAAAATTTAGATTTATATGATATGTCTACATATAAAATTTACCAGATACATGTCATACCGTGATTTAGAATTTGGTTCAGCGACATCTGTCGCATGCCATTAAATAATAGTCGAACTATAAGAATTATAAAAAATCACTCACTGAGATATATTCAATGGTAACGTTAAACAGAAGAAGTTAAACAGAATTTAAATAAGTATTATACAAATATTTATTGGAATTGTCTAAACAACTACCCCAGCATCCTGTAGAATGACTAGACATTTTACAAAATACTTGGATTATACGTTACACTTCACTTTATACATTTTCCCGCGTAAACCGACAAGGAAAGACCCCTAAAAGTTTCTTTACCTCCTCCTTATGATAATTTAATTGGGGAAAAAGTTTAAATCCTTCATTGATTTCCGTGGACTAAGTTCAAAATTAATATTAAACAATATGTGAGCAAAACGTTTTCTTAGAGATCTACTATAGACTTTTATGTTGATCCCCACTCCGAACGTTATCTACCAGACTTAGTATTGCAGCTTACGCTATCGAATTAGACTTAAAATATAAAAATAAAATAAAAATGCTTTATTTGACTTTTATAAAGTACAATTTAACTAAATGACTTGAGTTTAAAGTTGGGTTGGGTAAAGGCCTCCTCCAAGGATGCCCATTTCTCTCTATCCTGTGCTATTATCAACCAGTTTGAGCCAGTGACTCTTTGATTTCAACTTCGCATCGGGTCGGCTTATACAAGGTCCAATTAGGCTTGTATAAGGTTAACACTAAGTTAACCGAATCCACACAAAATTAGCTGAAGTGGCAAGGTGCCAGCCACTCGGAGTGCAAAGGATCAATAACTGATGGGGAAGAAAGGCCCTCGAATGGAGACCACCTCTCGAAAAAAGGAGTACGTACGCCCCCGACCAGGTAACTTGATTACCTAAAGAAGACAACAGGCACGTCTCAGAGGGTTCAGGACATCGAAAAGGCCTATGTCCAGCAGTGCGGGTTCAAAAGCTAATGGATGGTATATGTAGGAACGGTCCTGTGGCCTAAGAAATAGCAACTCTCCCTGTGAATCGAGGTGTTCCAGTTCGACTCCCGGCTAAAGCAGGCATATGACAGTTGAATGTTTATTCTCGCATTATGTGCGAGTGCTATCTATGGCAAGACAGGGTGTCTAGGGCGGGTTTTTTTAGCGTTTGTTGGATCACATTTTTGCTATGGTTAAAATGACTTTAAGAAAATCATGTTGCCAATGAATCTGGAATCCCTATAGGAACTCATGGTGTCTATAAACATTTAACGCCACCAATATACATAGAAAAGTCCTTATTATGCATGTAAAATAATAATATGTATGGTAAAAAAGTAATGTGCATAATTTTAGTACAAGTTATAAAAATATACGAGCAATGCCGAAATTTTGATTAAATAAAGTGGTGCAATTTTTGCGTCGAACGTTGCGGGTATTCCCGTTTACAATAAAATATCTTAAAATTTTATCAAACTGGGAGAGGACAAGTTTGAGTGTCAAAAAACTTTTAAAGCTTGCAACGGTCGACTGGCTTCCCACGTTTTGTCTGCGGATGGCAAATAGATCCAAACTGGATCAATACATTTCTTATGGTGATTCTGCTGTGTAGCACAGACAGGTTTGTAGCGATGGGTTGGCATTTGCCAACCATTGGATAACAACCATTTGGATATTTATCCAACTTATATTATAACCTCGTAGTGCTGATTCTCGTCGATGTAACATCATCCGAACAGAGGGCGTGTTCGGAAAGCGAATGGTTGACTGCTAGTAGCAAAAATACATGTAAGGCCGTTTGCATACAGTTCCGGTTGCTATGGTTACAAAGCAGTCGTCAAGAAGCAACGGAGGCCTTGGCATAAAAGCTTCTGACATTGGGATTGGCCGATAATTCCTCCACCAAATTAAAAGAAGTAATAGATCCACACGCGTGAAGAAGACTAAGAAAGAAGAGAAGCAGTACATCGCCGGAGTAATCGGAATCAATAAGTACACTAACGGACACAAATAACATATCGCTCCAAGACGGGTTACAGAAGAAGAACGGGAAGAAGGATAACTGGAAGACGGGGAGAAAAGTGGAGAACAAGATCTTAAGCCCCCAGTCGGAACATGACAAATCTTTTGACGGCTGATTCAAGCAAGAGGGTGGTAGAGAGCCAGACTGGCTTCACAACATTTTATGGGTTGAGAACAATGTTTTGTGTATCTACAGACTCGATTTGAAGGATAGGTTTACCGTAGCAAGTTAAGGTAACCAAGCAAAGTACTTAATCGACTTAGTCTACTCTAGCTGAGCCCGCGACTCCATTCGCGCGGAGTTCGTATAGAATTATTTAAATTATCACATCTTTTTTTTGGGAACGTGAGCGGAGTCTGAGATGAGCGCGAACAAAAGCACACTTATACAGAACAACAGACAAACAGACAAAAAATCTAAAAACGTTCGATTTGGGTTCTATTCTCTACAAACACCCCCTATAACATTCTTCCAAATTTATTTATTTATTTATTTATGGCTCATTAACAAAATTACATGGTACATGCACAAAATTTAACCCTTAATAATATTTAACATGCAATTTTAATTACAA
>DWKC01000929.1:0-11145 GCA_018249195.1 Racta chiria
TGCATAGTTTATGATTCTATAAAGGACATACAGACAAACATTCATTTATATATATATATATAGATAACGGAATGGTAGAATTTTATAATTATAACATATCCTAATTCTTGAAAGCTAATAATTTCATGGCATTGAATATTGGTCGTGTTCAAGAAAATGTAATGTCATGTAAACGGGCCCTTAGGGCGAGGCGAGTCGGGCACGCACGCAATATTTCCCAAGATTGTTACCTTGTATAAGTTACTTTGATGATAAGAAAGTAACGAAATGCGAACGCTTGCGTCCGAGATAACTCCGAATATTCATCATACTTAATGAGACACATGCACTTAAATTTATTTGGGGCTTCTTACGAAATCTACGTGAAAAATGGTCGTGCGTTTACGTTGTTTGTACGTGTTATGATGCGATACATTAAGCAGTAGTAATCGTCTAATGGTTTGAACGTTGGTCTCTTGAACGGGAGACCCCGGGTTCAAATCCTGCTGAGCGCACCTAATAAAATTTCTATATTACACTAAAATCTAATTTTCAAAATGAGGTGCGTATCAAACGTTGATTATCACTTGCTACGGTGAAGGAAAGACATCGCGAGGAAACCTGTACTGTGAGAGTTGTCATAAAGTCCTCAAGGGTGTGTGAAGTCTGCCAATCTGCACTTGGCCGGCGTGGTCGACCCCTGTACCCCTCACATTGTGAGTGGAGACCCGAGCCCAGTAGTGAGACAGCTTTCTAAGGGTTGTAAAGATGTTAAGATACAGACTTGGATTCTAATGTGTAATGTTTTTTAACGTATTTTGGCGGTAAATGAATATGCTTAGTGGTTACTAAGCCGTGTGTTACTCGGCTGGCATCTACTATAAAATCGAACACTGAATTATATTAGTAACTAATTGACCACTTACTACTACTGAATTATTTGTATCAAGAAAAACAGACCCTATTTATTAGCCCTATCTTTTCAATATTTTTGAAACCTACGTAAACTCGCATTTTCCGAAACTGAAACCATAATAAATTGTTTGACACAAACATCCCTTAACTAACGTTACCATCCTTTGACACGGAACCCTAAAAATTTACTTTAACGCAACACTAAAAACCCACAATGGAACATAAATATAAATAACTTGCGCACAATAAATTTTATTGCCTTGTAAATAAGATTAATTTGAATCTTTTTAGAAGGAACACAAAAAATTCTGCGGCCTAATAATTTCATGTCTGCTCTTTACTCGGCCAGTGAACAGAAATATCTCTTATAAAGGCTTGAAGAGATAGGTTAATGACATTCGTTTGATCTCCATACAAGCTCCTTTTCACTCCTTAATGCCTGGTACACATGAATCGCTTGTCATATTGATATAATATCTAAAAAGGACTTTTTGCCATTACGCATTACAAAGAGGTGAACATTCTCGAATAATAAGGTTTTAAGGTCTTCGAATATAGGTACTCAGGGAATCCTAGGGGATTGTGGTAAGCCATGTAGACGAATGACCTGAAGAAGACACCGAGCATCCGTTAGATTCAGAAGGCTCATATTAATAGGCCGGCCGGTAGAGTCTTAGGTGAGGCCTAAGCCCATCAGGAGACTTGCAGGCTTGGATGGATGCTCACATTACACTCTGAATATCCTTATGATAATGTAATATGATATAGTCTATATTTAGATATATTTATATACATATGTATATAGTATATATGGTTTTCGTTTTTGACCATATAGTATGTATACACAATCATTATTATATAGTAAGAAAGTAAGTCACAATATTTTAAATAGCGCTTTTCGTTCGGACATCTGTTTGATCTACTGGTTAGGTAATTACTGGTTCGGTGGTACATCATTAATTATGCATTAAACTCGCCAAATGTACCGCGATAAGTTTAAGGTGGTCAATACAGTTTAAATAAATAAATAAATAAAGTATATGTTGTATACACAAGAAAATAAAAGTATTGATTTGTATTTTGCGAAATGAACTGAGTAATCGCAATACCAAATACGTTGTTACCTTTGATATTAGAATTTGAAACAAAACCTATTTAAACACAGATAGATGCTCTGTAAGATAATTAAATTAAAGTGCTCTTGAAACGTCTGACTTAATTGTAATAGATAACTAGCACCTATAACAAAATAGAGCACTTTATTTGAGTCAAGATCTAGATCAAACTCAAGACAGATAACATTGAAAAGTTATAACGTCTCTTTTGATGTTTGCCAAATGAAACAGGAGGAGCTACAGGATTTTATGTAAATTGATATTAGTATGAAACGAGTCATTGAAGCGAAAGAACAAAGTTTACGACATTCGTTATAAAGACATTGATGTATTACGAAACCATTCCTTTTTTATACAGACGCCATAAAAGTGGATACCTCGGAGATAAGGAAGCAATTCGCCGTTCTCGCGTCTCGACGTACACATTAATCTCTCGTAATTGTATGGCTATTTGGTATTTGCTATTCGTAACTAGACCTTATCTTTACCACTATTAGGAATGTTATTTCATTTTAGCTTCACTAAATATATTGCCCACTACCTAGCACGAGTCGATACTCTTCCATGCTGCTCCAATGCAGATAGGTGGAGTATATTGGCCAACCAAATTGTCAGAAGTTTTTGTGCCACCCAAGGCTTCCAACAAGGTGTAACGCCTGCTATCTGACGATAACAACCGTGCCCTAGAGGGGTCCGAAGCATGGAAGTGCATGCGGTCACCCATTGTTCTACCGACCTCGGCAACTGTTTTTTAACTTGTTTAATCACTTGTGATCGACACAAGATTAACTACGAGATTACTTAATTAGTTTTATGGCAATAGCTAAAAAACTAGATTAGCGGATGCGTTACATGATGATTTGATTTGATGGTAATGGACATGGTCGCCCATGGACGTCAATGACGCCGTCGCCGGGTAGTGTTTGAGAGATCGCCAGGTCGCCAGGTCGCCACGCGAGCAATAAACCGTACCAATTACTAAGTATCCACCGACTTAAGCGCGCTTCCCACGGTGGGTGATTCTACAGATGGCACCAGTGCCTATCCCCTTCCCATGGTGCGTGTTCGTCCGTGTCCATCTTCCGATTGTAGACATTTTTGATCTCTAATATTAACATATTTTAATTACAATATAATGTATGGCTTTTGCCGACGCATGCTTGTGATTTTACAGATGTAGGTTGGCGTGTAGGTGTGGAAATAAAAACGCATGTGGAACCGCAACCGTGTCCGTAGGCGTGCGTCATTACAAATTATATTATATTATTTTAATATCGACAAAGACGAACACGCGGCATGGGCCAAGCGTTAAGGCGGTGCGGAGCCGTCAGCCGTCAGTAGAATCAGAGACGTTGGGCATTAATAAATAATAAATATCTTAGGACAACTCACACACAGCCATCTGATACCAAACTAAGCGTTAGCTTGTGCTATGGTGATCAGAGAACTGACAAACATACATATATATTTTTATATACATACAAAAATAGATACTATTACACCCATACACACAGAACAAACATTCCTGTTCATCACAGAAAAGTTTGTCGTGGGTGGGAATCGAACCCACGAGCTTAGGCTTAGCAGTCAGCTTCACTGACCTTTAACCAACAAACCAACAGGCCAGTCAAATTTCAATTCACCTTTATATACAACTTACTGACCTGGCAGATGTTGTTCTGCAATATTTTGAACATGGGTCACATCTTCAAATGTAAGCCTTCTTTAGGAAATATATTAGTGTATTAAATTAGTAAATTATCTGTGATTGTCTTATAAGATTGTTTTATACTAGTTCATTCAGTTAATCGACGCCGAGACGAATCTAAAAAACAAATATCTTTGAAATCAGCCGTTCTTGAGCTATAAACAGTGTAACTAACAAGATTTTCCTGTTTGTTTTATATAGAGTAACAGATGTACAAGGGCATTTTATACTTAAATGTCTACCGCTAGAATCAAACCGTGATAGCAGCTGTTGTAAAGGTCCAGATGTACTAGAGCTATACTCAGTAACTGTAGATTCCCCTTATCTTCCCTCTTACAGCTTCTATAACTCAACTAATCTGGTGATGACGTCATCACTGTGGGGATTAAGTTACAGGATCTAACCTAAGACCTTTCTTTTGAAGGTTACGATGTAGTCTGCGAAATAGACATTTTGTTCTGCAGATAATTATTAATATGTTTCATTGAATTGAGACTGCGATGTGTGTATGTGTTATTTATTAGTATTATTTGTTATAGTCTTAGGCGGTTGTTTTATCTATTGATTACATTTTTTTTATAATAAATAATGTGTATATTTTTAGCAACAGGCAGTTATTATTCAAAGAAAAAAATCCTTTGTTAATGTTTCAAAGATAATTGATGCAGCCATCTGCGTGTTCAGTTAGCTACACATGATCCCAGCGTCAAGTAAGTTAAAGCAACCGAAGGGGTATGGTCCCGCCCTCCCATCATAAGAGGTGGTAATGGACCTATAGTTGTCGAAAAGGACATACTACGGCATTAGGGCTTAAAGTATATTAGTAAGTAATTGCCGATTTGTACTGAAAAGTTAAAAACTCCTTTTTTGCTAAAATGTAACTATTTAATAACCTAAAATAGTTACCCTCATTATCTATACATTGCTGCCATCTAATCGGAAGTTCATCTATACCTATACGATATAACTCTAGACCCGAGAAACTGCGTCAAAGCGTTTTTACGGCCAGGAGGCCAGGAGGCAAGAGATGTTTTTACTACGTAGAAATTAAAAAAATGACGAACTAAATGGTAGTCCGTTGGAGCAAGGTCTGGCGAATATGGAGGATGACGTACGGTTTCTAGCTGCAGCTCCCGTCGTGTTACAACGGTTTGTTCGAAGTTTCGTACAGTAAACATTTGCTGTTATAGCGAGACTAGACCTGAGAAAGCTATAGCGAATATGCCAATATCCACTACGAAGAAACCACCAAACAGTTACCATTACCTTTTTATTGGTAAGCTTCGCATATAGTCACTGTTGCTTCGTTTGACCAGGGGTCAGCCATTGCATTGTTCGTTAAAAAAATGCATCTATCATATAAATGTCGCCCGCGCTTCACAGGTAACTCCCACCAGCTGCAGGGCCGATGGGAGCCTCGTTAATTATTAAACTATTATTAAATTATGATTAAACGTGTAACAGCGAAGAGCTTGGAATGTAACTAAATACCTAAATTTGGTAAAAAAACTAGATTTGGGATAAAAGTAAATAAAAGGGCATTGAAAATTATTACTGTTTATTGCAGAACCACGTCTTATAACATTATGAGCGTGACTGACGAACGGCAGGTGGTCGGCGTCACCCCCGGGTCGCCGTCATTGACATTGTTTCATGATATTATTATTGTTGTTGACCGTGATGTTGACCGATGTCGGCAGTTGTCGGTCGTTGTCCAGTTTGAGTTAAGTTCTTACGCCTCGCCATCATTGTAAGAAGCACAAGAGACGTCGAGGAAAACAGCAGTAAGTTAATGAGTGTCGCCGCTAATCCACGTGTAAGCTGCCAGTAGATGCAGTTTACGATACCTAATATGAATTTATCTCAGTCAGTTCTCGTTGATCCAGTGGCTGTTGTCAGATACTGTATCTCGCTGATAGTGCTATAATATAATATATTACTGGTTACAGTTGTCTGTAATACTTACATTTGGAAATCAGTAAGTATGTGGCTGTTTTTTTAAGTATTTTCAAATGTTCTAAAGCAGTTTGAACTAGGTATCTATTATTTATTATGTTTTTATAATTCCTTATTTGATATTTTTTACAATATCTGTCGCCTGGTGACAGTTGGTCATTATTGTTATATTCTATTGAGTTAAATAATTATTATTTTAGTATAGGTACATTTTAATTATTTCATTGCCTATTCGTCATCGTCATAAGGACCCCTAAAAGCCTCCTCCATTTTCCTCCATTATGCTCTGTCCCTTGCTTCTGTTGTCCAAATGTCACCACCAACATCAACTATGTCGTCATCCCAGTGTTTCAATGGTCTTCCTCTTTTCCTTTTATTGTCATTGTCCACGGGCACCCAGTCGGTGACAACTTTCGTCCATCTTTCATCCTTACTCCTCTGCACGGTGCCCATTTCCACTTTGCACCTAATACATACTCCGTGACGTCTCTAACTTGCGCTTAAATATTTATGCGCGGCGCCAGAGCACCATACGACCCGCACTCTTCAATTAAGAATAATTTACATTTACAAGTTATATTACTAATATACACATATTAATTAAAAAGAACAAAATACATTTACACATTACATTTGTCCGCTGCATTCAATTTATTCATTAAATTAAATTGTTATTTATTCCTTCGATAAAGATTACCGACTAAACGGGTTTTAACAATTTGTTTTTCCCCCATTCTTCTGTCACCCGTCCTGAAGCGGTATGTTGCTGGTGGCGGTACGGTTTCTTTGTCTTCCCCGTGTGGTCTATTCTTTCCTTCCTAGCACCAGCGCGTTAGTGCCACCCAGCCTGGTGTTGCTAATGTCCACGGGCGGTGATCACTTACCTACAGGTTTGCTCGTTTGCCTAATGGTAAATTAAAAAAAAAAAACTGAGTAGGTATTGGACGGTAGCACGGAACCTTTAGCAATCGGTCCGTACTAGCACTTGGTCGATTTAAACAATAATTCACGTTTATAATTGTCAGGCGGCGCACAGATGACAGTCATGTTACCTGTGGACAAATAGTATCATGTCACACAGGTACCTATAGTGTAAACATTATTATTAATGTTGATTAACTCCAATTTTTTCAGATCGCATTATCAAATCTGATATCTACCGTGGTAGGTACCCTGCGTTTTGTAAAGTAAGCTTGATAACCTTGAATTAATAAAACTTATTGAATTAGGTAAACGTAATCCTGAGGAGCGGCATAATTATGCCGCTATATAAAAATGGGTAATTACCCATTTCAATTAATTTTCAAGAGATTGAAATTACTTTAATCTTTTAACCTGTAATCTGCGACGCAACCCTAAACTATAATAACGCAAAACATAATAATGAACACGCTCGCGTGTAAGCTGAGTTGATGGTTTACCGATGTCTTCGGAGAGAGGGAGATATCCTAAGAAATTGTAAGAACCCTCGTAATTGGCTACATGGTAGGTAAGTACTTCCTAAACAATTGTTTACAATACAGTATACGAGCATGGACTACCGACGCACGTCTGCCGGTCGCCGGAGCCCTGGCGTGGTACCTTCACGAGAATTGGTTCTCGCGTTCATAAAGGTGTAGCTGCATTTTTTTATAAGCACCTTTTGGGTTGCCGAATTATAGCTTCTGAACATTTTCGATGATTAAACTGTCAAAAGTAAAATATGCAGTGTTTTTATATTATTACGTCATCAGGTATCACGACTGTCACCGCGACAATATCGACAAAGCTTCAATATAATCCGTGCTCGTACAATAGCTCAATAGTTGTAATAAATAACGTTTTGGTATTAGTTGTTCGAAATATTGAAAATGTCGATATTTGTTATGCTGTTACTCTATCTGGAGGATACTATTAAAATGAACTAACTAAAAATGAACCCTATCTCTATAGAGATTAGACCGATACACGACTTGTAGCGACGATTCTTAGACGATTCTCTTCTCTCACATTAATAAATAAATTAGCGTTTATCGCAAACACGGTTACATTATTATCTAGATAATATGCACCGGTCCCACGTGAGCACATATATCGAAGATTTGTTAGGCACCGCACTATTTATCGCTTTTTGCGCATGAAATTGTGGTCGTAAAGATATCAGTGTGCCAAGTAAGCAGGTCGGTATACGGAACTACGATTCGATTATGTAGTTATAGGATTAGATAAAAGTAAAGGTCAAAGAAATAGCGGTTGGGTAATTGAACAGTCGCGTATGACGAGGTCTTCGTAGCCGGCAGATGCAATTTTGTATAGTACTAGAATACAAGAAATTGTAGGAATCCTGTGGAAGAGTTGTCTGTCACCAAGGTCTCAGCGGGCAATTGAGTCGCAAAGAAGGCGGAGATAGGATTTTAGAAATGACAGACCTAGATTGTCGCACTCATTCCTACGTTCTTAAAGAAAAGGATCGCGTGGCCTCTGATGCTCTTATTGGCTTACGAATAAGTGTCAACTTTGGCCACCCTCGCTGCCGAGCAATCCGGAATAATTCTCCATAGAGTGGGGTATTCGGAGCACTTAACGACAGAGTAACTGTTCAAATCCTATCAATGTACTACTGTTACTACTAATACCATCTACAACATAATAATATGCTGCAGCTTAATAAGTTCAATGTTCAACAAATGCTGCTGAAAATCTTTCGTTATTTTCTCTATTGTGTCCATAATCTTCATTTATTTCTAATATTCTTGAATAAAAATGACTTTGTTAATAAATATAATAAGCTCCTCGCTATGGACACGCCTCGACCTCGGAGAGCAGCCGCCGTAGTGCGTCAAGTTACGGATTTAGTTTCACTTTGTTCTAATTGTTGTACTTATTAAAATTCATAGCGAAAGATATTTGTCGTCTAACATTAAATATTGTCCTCATTATGAGACTAGGCATTGTTGCAGTGATACGGCGATAACAAATTTTCAACGAAACGAATTAGGAAGTAAATGAAACAATTACGTGTACTAAATAAAACGCTTACATTATTATGAAAATGACATCGTTGTTAGCCACTTACTATGTGTAGGTAGGTACCTATTGTTGGATGCTCAATATATAGTCCAGACAAATTCAATATAGAGATCAATATGGCTAAATATTTAATCGGCGTAGATAACTAGAGTTATACAATGATTCGATAACACTTATCAGATAAATTAAACCCGAAATTTATAATACCACTAATACATCTAGTATCTACTTTTAAGAAAATTGGATAGTTCATTCCGGCCAGGGTTCGCGACTCTGCTGCTTGCGGTGCCAGAGAACAGAACATTTTAATATCCGCTAGGAGAAATCCTCTAAATGCCTGAGAGCCGGAAGGGAAGCACCATGGAGACTGCGCCGGGTAGAAAACCGAGCGTAGCCGCCTCCAGAAAAGCAAGCGTATTCGAAAAACCTGTAGACCTTGATGATATCCTCGTCAATGAGTTGGGACAGTTCGGCTGGTTTCAGACGAGGAACATCCTCCTGGTGGCCATCCCTATCATAATGTCGGGTTTTATGTCCGAATATATTTTCTCAGCGGCCGCCATCCCACACAGGTAATGTTTTACAGCAGAATTTCCATATTTTTTTCTTGCCTACTGTCATTTCCTACGATAAAAGTATTTGGGGTGAATGCTATGGGGGGGATGCTAATTGTTATCCTAAATGATAGACAGAAAAACATCGAACTTTGTAGGTTGGAGCATAAGACTAACAGGTGGAGAATAAATATTGTAATGGTTTAGATGTCAAATACCTGAATGTGGCGAGAACAGCAAACGTGTCCAGTTTGACACGGAGTGGCTGGCCAACGCCATCCCACAGATCGGCTCGGGGTTCTCCAGCTGCGAGAGGTTCGCTCCCCGGCCAGGGATGCCCAACGGCACCCTGGACCACTGCCCGGAGAACCTCTTCGATCCATCCCAGACGATCAGATGTGACGATTTCGTTTACGCCAGGGACAATTCAGTGGTTTATGACGTACGTATAATAATTAACTATTACGAGTAAAATTAGACAGACTTTCGAAGACAGAATTCGTACGTATTTCGTACATGTACCATGTAATGGTACGTAATGTAAACGTATGTAAATAAACCTGAAATAAATAATTAAATAGAGAGACAACTAGCTGCGGAGAATTTGAGACGTCTCTATTTTAAGGTACTAAACGTGATGGACGTTTTTCTTACCAAATAATAAGTCAAACACAACCTACACACATACTTGTATATATACACGTATGCACGTTCAATCCACACACAAACTCGCATACACACACACAAACAGCACTTGTTATGTATTATTAGTTATTAAGTATTATTTATATATTATATATTAGCTATTTTGTGTATCACTTTTAATTACTGCATTATTGTTAGGTGATGGGGGAACCTATCTCTCTGTATTGCAACTAAACACCGCAGGGAGTAGGGAAAAGCTGAAAATCAGCGCTACGTGGGATACCTGTCCTGCGTCAGCTAAAGCTGAGCCGCCTCCTTTTACTATTAACTTTAACTATGTATATGTATGTTTGATTGTTCATGTAAAAAAACAAAGTAAGGATACGAAACGAATTAAATATCACGAAATAAACATATGATTTTAGTTCGATCTCGGCTGCCAAGAATGGTTCCGTGCTCTGGCAGGCACGTTGAGCAGTGTGGGCACTCTCCTGGTGCTCCCGATCACCGGGTACATATCTGACCGATTCGGGCGGCGCATCGCTCTGGTGGTCAGCGTGTTCAACCTGGCCGTCGTCGGTCTCATCAGAGCCTTCTCCGTCAACTACGCCATGTACCTCGTCCTTCAAATTTTACAGACCACCTTGGGAGCGGGAACATTCAGTTCTGCTTATATTTTCGGTAAGAGTTCTCGCAATTATTGACCAGTTATTTAGGGGATATTTCCGTGTTGTATCGTACTGTCACCTAAGAGAGACCGTTTCACCAAATACAAAGTAACAGAAACATGGTATTCTTTGTTCCAGCTGCAGAACTTGTGGGTCCTAAGTACCGGGTGGTGACCAGTGCTACCGCATCGTCGATGTTTGCAGTTGGACTGATAATACTCGGTGGTGTAGCGTGGCTGATTCAACCGTGGCGGTTTATGATCATGGCGCTCCACATCCCCTGTTTCCTCATCATCTCCTACTACTGGATCATGTCTGAGAGCGTTCGCTGGCTACTGTCCAAGCAGAGGTATGAGGAGGCAAGAAAAGTGTTGGAGAATGTAGCGAGAGTGAACAAAACGCAAATCAGTGAAAAGTCAATGAATGCGCTGCTGAACCCACCGACATCGTCTCTTACACCTTCAGTAAGTTGAATCGACGGTAAAATTGTACCCTAATCGATTACAAATGTGTACGTTACATGAAGGAACTGCACTCCAATGATAATGATACTGACTAGTAAGGTTCTTATCCCAGTGTTACAAGACCCCGTAGTT
>DWKC01000930.1:0-11139 GCA_018249195.1 Racta chiria
GTGTGTATGATGGCGTTTAATAAATAAATATAGTGTACTTTACTTCCACCTTTGTACATCTGTGCTCAAGACTCGTGTCGCGTAGGTAAGGTCACAAAGGTAGAAATCTATTAACTTTTAATTTAAAGCTTCATTCAATAATATCATTATACTAAAATATAACTAATTCTCACATTAGAGTCAGGCGAGAGCCAGTAGGCGATGGATCTGGCCAGCAGCGGCCAGTCGGCGGGCTCGCTGGCGAACATGTGTCCGAGCGGCGCGTCGGCCGCGTGCGCCGCCATTTTGTGCTGCAGCTCACAGAACTTCTCCCAGAACGAAAGCCGCGTCGCTGTTGTCGGGATCATTTCTGCTGTTACTAATTCGCGCTCGCGTTCCTTTCTGTCTTCGGCTGGGGACATACGATATATTAGTTAGTACATGAGTACATTCAATAAGTAAGCGTTTTTCTTTTACATTCTAAAAATTTGCGCTTGTCTACGATGCCACCTGATGGTAAGTGGTATGGAGTCTTTGAAGGTGAAGCGCACTAACTTTGTAAAAGCCTATTCAGTCTTGACTTGAAGACATTTACATTATAATCAAACGGAAATACTGCAATTAAAATACCTTTAGTATACCGATGTTCCTCAACATTCCACACGGTGTCCTGATGCGTGAGGACCTTATCAGCAACCACCTCGTGCTGGTGGAAGCCCCAGGCGGGCAGCTGCCGGCCGCTGAACCGCAGTGCCGAGCCGGAATCGACGTGGATCAGTCGCACGAGCGACCTGATGCCGTCCCAGGTGGCGTCCTCACTCTCGCGGTTCACTATCTCGACCCGCCACAGGTTCTGTGCTGGCATCGACACGTTGTAGTCGATGTAGCACGTTACTTCCTATGAATTACCTTTGCCAATTACCGTGGGATCGGTTACAGATTTTTAAATCATTAACCAATTTTCAAGGTATCGTATTGCATTATAATCAAATTGTAATAATTTCGACTTACATTTCTTGTAATATTTTGACTTTCACTAAGTGAGCTCGACATTCCTATAATGCAATAAATATTTTGAATTTGGATTTGAAATTTTGATATGGAATAGTTACGTTTAATGTTACTCGAAAAGTAAACAAAAAATAAAAAATATAACATATATCATACATATAATAAATCTGTAATTGATCGCTGTCTGTACATGGAAAATATATGGAAGAAACATATAGGACGGGAGGGGGAAATGTAGTAAGTAATAGAACCCAAACCAACCATTTTTCGAATTTTTGTCTGTTTATCTGTTTCTCTCTTTGTCTGTGCCTTTGTTCGCGTTAATCTTAGAAACGGCTGATCGGATTTGAATGCGGTTTTCACTGTTGTATTGGGCTGAGCTTGAGGGTGAGCTACTTAAGGGTATTTTTATTAAAATCGATGCACAAACAAAAAAGATATGACAATTTAAAGAAATACGTCTATGCAAATTTCCCGAGAACGGAGCTTGCTCAGCTACTTCCGAATAATTTAGTAGGTAAACTAAGCAACTAACTTGAGATAGAGTACTGAAAACACTAATAAATAATAATATTATTAGATTACTAACAGGGAAGCGTTTATTTTATAGATCTAGTAACCCCAACACACTATAACAACCTGTATAACCATTATAACAACCTGCGCCGCCGAGCAGCCGTACGAATATATAATAATACCCAATACATGTTAAATTCTCATAATGCGCTATTCATTATATTATTTAACATTGTAATTATTTTATGTTGATCTGTTATTCTTTTTATAGTATTTATTTCCATTCTTTCCTTAAAATATTACACAACAAAATAATATTTAAGTATAATCACTTGTTTTATTTAATTATAGTCAAATTTATTGTTACGAGTTGGTGTATCGTTGGTGTTCGAACTACGCCGAAAGGAAAAGGGTTACACTGAAAACCTTTTTTCGGCGCTACCTTTTTTTATATATATATTGTAGCGTCGAAATAAAGATTTATTTATTTATTTCTTCTTTCCTTTCTATCTTTCTTTCTGTAACGAACCTGCGACTGCGGCGAGACCGGCGCGGCGACATCGTGCGAGTTGAGCGCGCGACTAGTGATACCGTGCAGCAACTGCACGACGTCGCCGTGCCGCACGACGTCGGGTGGGCGCGACACAGCCAACGCTGCGCGCTCCGGCCGCTTCACTATCCACCAGTTGTTGACGTCCTTAAAGCTGTAGCACGTCACTTGTTGCTGGTGGGACGAGCCGCGACCGTCGGTGTATCGCACTGGGTACACGTGCGCGTGGGAGTGCAACCAGCAGGTGCGGCCGTGCGAGTGTCTGAATGACGATGATCAATTATAATGACTGGTGGCCTAGGCTAGGCCGTGGCATAAGTGATTCTAAAAATTATCACTTTAATTCTTACCATTCTGTAAACCGACTCCATAATCAAAAAACGTTAAAAACTTTACGTATGTACAATGATATTTAAATTCACACACGATGGGGCACATAAGAAAAATAGTATGTGAAGTTTGGCCTCAATAACTTTTTGATAGTGCAAGGCATAATATTTTCTCGCCTTGGCAACATCTACACTAATATTATAAAGGAAAGTTTTGTTTCTTTGTAATCAACGCTACTGATCAAATCCTAATAAAAATAATTACCTGAGGGTGATTTGTGAGCCATGCGCAACGTGCAAGGGTTGTCCTTTCGTGATGCTAGCGAGACCACCTTCTAATGACGCCTGAAAGGCACTGGTCATCACACTATCATGTGGCCCGGCCTTTGGCAGCATAGCTAAATGTGCATAAAACACGCCCACGTATACCGCAAGAGGCAGTGTCGTTAGTACAAACAATCTCCAAAAGGTTGATAGTAGCAACCGAAAACTAGATTCGGCTAAACTAATTCGTCGCCACATCTGTCGTCCAACTAGTGACAACCCTAAAAAGTAGGTGTAGAATCCAGAATATTTCACCCTGTAAATGAAATTCGTTATTTAGATATTCTTCTAAAAGCAGTGATAGCCTAATGGTTTGAACGTTGGTCTCTTGAACGGAGGTCCCGGGTTCAAATCCTGTGGCGCGCGCATCAGAAGTTGATTATCACTTGCTACGGTGAAGGAAAACATCGTGAGGAAACCTGTACGCCCGAGAGTTCTCACTTGTCCTCAAAGGCGTTTGAGTAGTTTGGCCTGTACCATTCACGTTGTGAGTAGAGTCCCGAGCCCAGTAGTGGGACAGATATGGGTTGAAAAGAAGCTAAAAGATATTCTTCTTAAATAATAAGAATGACTCTCTATTACACTTCTATTTCCGTTGGCCACACTATAACTTGATGGAAAGAGAACTATGACACATTAATTATACTCCACCATTTATACCAATTTATAAATGGCGATAAATCTTTATTTGAATTCTAAGAAAACATAAAACTTGTATTGTTTTTTAATAAAAATATAATGTAAACGAGTGGCTTGTGACTTTGTACAAATCAATTTTTTAAAAGCATTACAAATATTATATTTTCTTGTCTATTCAAGTTTAAAAGTGTGGCTACACTAAAAATCGTGTCAATATTACAATCTTAACACAATCAATGGGTTTGGTTAAATCTTTGGGTAGACAAGTGTCAATTTTAGGTGGCATTAAGTAATGGATTGACTCTGAGATGAACCGATAATTCACTTGTTTAATGTGAATTTGATCAGGATTCATTACCTTAACCTTCCTATGCGCGGCAGTTAGCTTGTTTTATATAAATAACGATGAGTGAATATTTTTAATTATTATATAAATAACTAAGAGTGTGCATTTTCCATATGGGATTTTATAATTCCATATGGAAAATAGGTAAAATAACACACATAACATATAGCAAATACAAACAAGTATAAAATAATTATTGTACTTACGAAAAACAACATCCCAATGATAATGCACCAAAGCAAAGCCACAACACAGATGATACGCCATTTTTACGGGTACTTTTGATCACACAAAGCAATCCCCACACACCAAAGAGAAGTTGTATACTTTCTAACAACATAAATCTAGATTGAGCTAGAAAACTATTTTCTGGAAAAAAAGCATTTACACAAACGTCATTTCACCTATTTCATTTGTGCAATTTATCAAAGGTTTAACTAGCAATTTAATTAATACTGTTTAAACATAGTTATATTTGAAGACGTTATTAACACTTCTATTAGTCCTTACAACATGTAAAAGGAACAGACAAGTGTAATGTTAAAATAATAGATTTTGTAATACAAATTTATGTTACTTTTACTAAAACTATAACTCTTACGAACGTATCTATCACGAATTGCAGAAGCCAAAAAGTCGACGACGCGATTTAACAGTAGGTAATGTAAAATGAAATGTTCTCTCTTGTCACTGTTGTGCCCTAACGGATCCATGTTTAGATTATTTATATGTAGTTACCTTTCCGACTCCTACGTATTTCGATATTAATAGAAAGTAATTGCGTCTCGAGCATCATAAGATGCTTCGGACTTAAAAGGCTAAGATCTGGGTTTATAACAGGGAACACAAATTTAGATATGAATGAAATATGAATACTATTATTTTTGTAATAAGATTACTAGAAAGATTATTAGAAATAACTTACCAACTAAAATAAGGATAGCTGCAAGTATGGCGGTCCATTGATATGTGCAAATCTCCAACATAAGCTGGTAAATTATGGCCACTAAAACACTACCACTGATGGCAGGTATCAAACGCAATGCTACAACAGGCACTGAGTCTGTATATGGAGATCCTATTCTGTCAAAGGTGAAGTTTCCATCATAACCAGCTAGACGACCCGCCAAGTAAAGTAGTTGTTTGCCCAATGGTGGATGTGCGTCAAAAAAGAATATGCCTTTCGTGTACAAGCTAACATATCTTCCAAAATGTAGTTCGTCAAAGCTGAAAAATTTATATTTTCTTGTAGAAATTAATTTGTACTATATCAGAAAAGTATGTCGTCTTATAAGAACGCCAAACAAATACCTACAAACAATCCCTTCATAATCAAGGTCAGTTTGTATAATAATGTTTCAAATGATTCTGTGAATGAAAGTCACAAATTTTTTTCATCACATGCAATTGCTATACTAAATTTAGCTTGTGTTTGACTAAGATGTTGGATTAAGGCTGTTTCACCATAATAATCAAATAAAATTCAAAGCTTGAAGGCAACAGGTGTTCTGGTTTCAACACTATTCCATAATTGTTGTTAAGAATATTAATTTCATAGGATATAAACCTATGAAATATAATAAGTAATGTTAAAAAATAATTTTATACAATACTTTCTGTATTTAATTTCAAATACAATAATCAAAAGTTATATTGCTGATATTCCTTACACAATATAACGAGGTTCCTCTAAATTGTATAATCTGGTGCCTAGAGCTAGCAGCAACAAGCTGACAAGCACAAGGTCTATTTCCAAATGCAGGTGAATACTTTTGATGGGTTCCGTGTCTTCTTTTATTTTCTCGAGGGTTTTATGTCCCTCAGCTTCACAATTTACTGGAGCATTGTTTTCCTATAATTTAAATAGTTCATCATTATTTTACAAATATGTACAAGCTCAAGTGCTGTAATTATAATGTACAGTCACAATAAATTAAGGTTTCCGATTGTTAATAAAACATTTTTTAATCCACATAGTTTTACAAAACAAACTTGTTTTCTTCAATACTTTTAAATTCACATTTCACTTATAAAAAAAAATATGGCACTGGATAACATTTGACTAAATTATATAATTTCATTACCAATTCGGTGTTAGTCACGAGATTTTCGGAAGAACTGTTTCCCAAACCAGAAAGACCAGTGACCCCATTCTTCTTTTCTTTACGCTTTTTGACTGGAGGCGAATCCATTGGTCTTTAATTTGTTTAAATTATGCGCCTTGCCCTAAACTACAAAAAAATTAAATCACGGTACTAGTTCATTTATTCGCGGGGCTACATAATAATAACATTTTTAGCATGCTGTCGTATTTAATTTATTTTCTTTACTATCAAACGCTTCAACTTAACTTTTCGTCTCTATTCTTTAAAAAAGTTTAAGCTAACAGTATTTTGGCATTCGCCAGGACCAGTTGTATTTGACATTGACAGTTCAGTTAAATTTATCCATAGACCATAAAAGCTACAGAGTGCACCATAAGGCAATTGATATGAGGAGTGTGCAGCTCGTTTTCTGTTTAAAGAGCATTTTTATTTACCGGTTTTACCAGTTCAATGTTATAAGAATTTTAGAAAAAGACGGACTGACAAGAGCCGATCTCACTCAACTTACGTCGTCTTTTTACTTCCTATGTTCATGTACTTAGCTTTATGTGAAAAGGTAATGTCAAAGTTGTCATATATGTCAAACGTGCAATATGGCGGCTTCAGTGAATGGGTTTGAGCCGTGGTTAAATGCAAAGTTAAAGTCCCTTAAAACTGATGAGGGGGTATTTGGATCATATATTTCAGGTATTCTTGAAACCGAGGAATCAGTCGAAGAGAAGAGAGATGCCCTTGAAGGCATACTATCCGAGATCGTGGTAAGCCTAGTGTGTTACATTTTTGAATACGTTTTACTAAACATTTAAAAATAAATGCTTAATTAACCTACAGGAACATGATATCTCGGTTCACATTAACGAAATTATCGAGAAATGGGAATCTTGCAAGCCGAAAGAAGAAGCTCCTAAGACGGCGAAAAATGTGGACGTACAGTTAGGAGTGCTCCTAGAGTCGCAGCCCGTAGCTACAACTACACGACGAGAATATACTGATGAAGAGAAGAAAATTCGTGAAGCAATATTATCTCAATACAGTCAGCTTCCTGATCATGGGGTAAGTAAAATAATAAATTTTAACTCTGTAATTTTATTCAAATCAAATATAAATCGTTTATTTCATGTAGGTATCAATACACTTATGAATGTCAAATATTTTGAATCTACCACCGTTTCGGAAAGGTGCCATAATATAGAGGACAAGAAATGGCGAAGGAATAGTGGTGATCACAGTGTTAATTATGGGGACTATTATACATAATAGCTAACTACGATGAATCTGAAGTTATTTTATTGTTACAGGAAGATATAGAAGATGAAGTTGTCTCAGATGGTCCTGATCTTGTCAAGAACACAAATGCATCTGATGTTGCTCATGCTGCCCGTGAACGCCGAGAGCAGTCCCGTCTTGAAGCACAGAGGAAGAAGGAAAAGGATAGAGAAGATAGGTAAAAAAACATCAGTCTATTATATATATATATAAATGTTTGTTTGTCTGTATGTCCTTTCTAGAATCATAAACTATGCATTTGATCATGTGATGATCTATAGCAAAGTTGTTGTGCATGGAGCACAAAGGATTCTGAGTTGCTGTAACCAATTTTTGACAGATGGCGCCACTGTCATTCCAGTGAATCAGAGACATACACACACCCACACACACACACACAAGAAATATATAAAGATTAAATTTAAGCACAGATGAAGTTGAAGGCACAGCTAGTTAGCTAATAATTATTACTGCTAGTATTCACATCTTTACCTTCCTTTTCCCTAATTAACACTGCTTGCTGAGCATGGGGTCCCAGGTTGGATTCTTGGATAGGTTTGGCAATCATTTGACATACATGTTTGTTCTTGAGTCATGTGTGTTATAAGTTTTCTATGTTAGCCAAAATGGAATCCTAGGGATTAATCTTATTATTAACAGATTTTTAAGCACACAGCTATTGAGCTATGTAAAAGTATCATTATTGACCAAATTTGATGATTGATTGTAATGAATGATAAGGTATATTTTTCTTTTCAGAGAAAAGCAAAAACAGCTGAAAGAAGAGAAGAAAGAAAAGCGTAAGACACAAAAAGGAGAACGCAAGAGGTAGCAGTGTCCTGTAGTAAACCCCAATGTTCTGTTTCTTAACTCAGTTACTTCCAAAATATCCTCAGACAAGAGAATAACAAGAGTATTATGACACATTACTCAGTATAACATAAGTACGACAATATACAGAAGTAATTTGAACAACAAACAAGAAATTGTCAAGATCATAACTAATTCTTATCATCTAGTTCTTAAAATCTTACAAGTTATACTATGAAAATGTATTTTCTTCAGATCTGGACATGTGCACAAATTTTCGAGCAAATTGTATTGCAGTGTGTCAATGTTTAGCATTGTAGTATATTATGTCAGTAAATTTTGTAGTGTTTGATTCAGCATTGTACTATTGTCTGAAGATATTTTAAAGTAATCTATTATGTAAGTTGTGCATTGTAATTGAAAGTATTTTGATGTTAATATTGGTATTTTAAAATGTATATTCCTAAATGTCAAAATAGGCCAAAATTGCTGATTATCGTCGTAGAAAATATTTCTACCAGTTCTTCCTTCACTGGAATTAAAAATAGCCACTGGAGGAGAGGTCTGGACTGCAAGGTGGGTGGCACAGTCCATCAAAGCCGCGTCGGTAAATGGCTGCCCTTATAACATTGATTGCACCCACGGGCCCCCTGTCATGCAAAAATAGCACTCCTTTTGGCAGTTTACCTCTTCTATTTTCTTTCTATAAATTGATCTTGTACGGAAGTATACCAATTAAGGTCATTGGACACACATACATTTTTGTGAGAAGTAGTGTACCTTTATGCCACTGTGATGATTCTGGTCTTAAAGTCTCTAAACAAGGATCCTAAAACTCGCGACTTTCTAAACCGGCGGAGCATTCTCGGGACTCATTTTTACCAGACTTTTTTCAAGCCAAGATGTTGTTATAGGATAAAACTAATGCCACCTGTTTCTTGTGCAGTCGGCCATTTTCCAATATAAGTTTTCCCACTTTGTTTATTGATGGCGTTGTGGCGTAGACAATCGGCTGTCCAAGTCGAGGATTGTCTTCTATGGGCTCCCACCCTTGCTTGAAAACGCTGTGCATAAACATCTAAAATTATTTAAAAAATAGAGTATTGCCTTGTTTTATTAGACACTTATGACTGCACAAAATAAAATTTTCTCCATAGTGGCTAGTGTCGTCCCAATTTACTTGTTTGCTTGCTGATAACTCAAAAAGTAATGACCCAATTTACATTAAGTAATGATGAGTCACTCAATTAGGGACTATCTCGATGAGTAACCTCACTCCTGCCAACGCCCTATCTTGCAAACTTTTTGACATCCCCTCATTTATGTATAAGGTCATATAGTGTTATGCTCATTATCCAACTGCCTATTATAAGTTTTGTATCAGAAAATTTTCTTTAACATGTTATTTAAGTAAACTCTTCAGAAGAGTTTAGAAATTATAGCTGATATCATAATAATGCAGAATACCTTCAATTAACAATGTGTAGTCATAGGGAATTAATAGCACTTATTGAGAATTGGGTATTTGCTAATATTTTAAAACTGCTGCAAGTTATATCAAGTTATTGTTGTAGGAGAGAAAAAGTAACAGTTTCTTGTTGTAACATTTGTGTGTATTATTATTTTTAAAGCTTTGTTTATTAGAATAGGCCTAGCACAATATTGTAAGTGAGGCTGTGGAAAAACTAAAGGTTTTTACCATCAATATTGTTATATTGACTTACTAACTTAAGGCCTGTTATGATAAAAATATTTGTTTGTAAAAAAGGAAACAGTTTTTGATTTGTAATAAAGCAATTTTTTATTGCTATGTTTCCTAGTGCTTATCAGATGTGATGTTTGTTGTTCAGCAATATTGATTGGTCTTATGTTATAATATAAAACTTATTTTATAACTTTACAATAGTTACTATACATGTAACATTAATTACTTGTTTTAAATAAATTTACATTATATGATTATTCTGTTGTTTTATTTACATAAAAAATCAATTACATGTTACATTCTGAGGGTTCCCTAGGTAGTGAAATGTGTTTTTCATTATTAGTTTCTTTAGATTCCCTGTCTGTTTGAGTTTCCTCTGTTACTACAAAGTTGTGAGCACTGCCTGCATATATTTGTGTTATTTTTGAAGTTTTGTTTATTTCAATAGGCACCATAGTAGGGGTGAATATGCAGTCCTCTGAAGTAGTTCCGGTATTGGCATGTTCATTCCAGCCCCAAGCCCACAAACTATTATCCTCTGCTAAGCAAATAGTGTGCTCAGAGCCTAAAGCAACATCGGCTACATTTCTATTATCTGTAAAAGAAAATATCAGTAATGTATGTCAACATATCTCGGTGACCATTTTTTTTTTTTTTTTAATAATAAAAATCATTTATTGCCCTAAATAACAAATTATATATATTGAATAAGAATAATAGTAAAAAATAAGGCAAAAGGATTCGGCTCAGCTTTTTGCTGATGCAGATAGAAGTTCCGTGCTGCACTGTTTTTCAGCCAGATAATAGAAAATAAATGGTGAAAAAGAATGTAAAATATATGAATGCTGACTGAATAAAGATTACCTGGTAATTTTATACGAACAATATTTCCTCCAAATTTTATATTGGTGCCAAGTTGTCCATAATTGTTTCGGCCCCAAGTGAGGAGGCTGCCATCTTCCAACCACAACAATATATTTGTCCATCCACTTAAAAGCTTCTTCACATTTTGTTTTACGTCAATATCAATTTTTTGTGGAACATATACCTTCTTATACTTCTCAGAACTTAGTAAGAGTTGACCATGTTTATTATCACCCCAAACATATAACGCTTTTTCTTCAGTATTCCAGCCTACTGTATGATTTTGTCCACAAGCTACATGTGATATATTAAATAATTTAGGCACTTTTTGAAATCTGTCAGAACTTAAAACTTCGCTTCCTAGCCCTAGCTGACCATGTTTACCACATCCGGTAGACCAAACCTCTCCCTTTGAATTGAATATCACAGTATGCCTTAAGCCCATTGAGACAGAACATGCATTTACTTGTAGTTTTATAGGTTTGACACATTCAGCAAAGTGTTCTTTTGGAAGCCCAAGTTGGCCATGGCTGTTAGAGCCCCACACAAGCAAAAAATTATCATCTGTGACTCCACAGCTGTAGTCCCAACCAGATGCTATGTTTACAAATTTGATACCACTCAAACACCACACTCTTTGAAAGGTGGATGTTTCTTCTACCGCCAATTGTCTTTTTGAATTCCAACCGCAAGAG
>DWKC01000931.1:0-11133 GCA_018249195.1 Racta chiria
GTATATTTACGGTAGTATAATATTTAACCACGGTTACTCCACTTAAAACTTTAGAAACTTTGAGTGGTAGCCGATTTTCATGATTAAATATATATTAGATTTATCTCCGCCGAAATAGTAGGTTTTATTACATTTATAATTTATCTATTTTAGGGCAATATGAAGTTCACCAAGTCAGCTAGATATAAAAATCGGATTGATTAATTAAATATAATAACAGCAGTGAAAATGTCCGTATGACAGAGCTTATGTGCTTAAATACTAAGGAAATTCAGTAAATCATCTGTAAATATAGCCCGAACTAAAATATCTCTCGCCTTGCATCGGCTTACGCGAGATACCAGATCTTTTAATTTTTAGGGTTCCGTAAAAATACAGAATCCTATAATTTCGCTATGTCCGTCCGTTCGTCCGTCCGTCAGTTCGTCAGTAAGTCCGTCCGTCTGTGCTCTAACGTTGAGACCTCTTAACGTGTTAGAAAGCTGTAATTTGACATGGGTATACATATTTATCATAGAAACAAAACGGTAAAGTTTTGAAAAAAAATTTTTCAGTGTACTTCCCCATATACGAAAGTAGAGATGAATTATTTTTTCTTGTTTACATCCTTATCGTTGGATATCGTTACTTAAAGTAGTACGAGTTTTGAAACATTGTTTTTTGATTTGAGGATTCGTTTTCGAAATATTAAGCTGAAATATGTTTTTTTTCTTAGGGTCATAGGTCCACCGGCTCTCTCTTTAATAAACTAAATGGTTGGTTGTAGAAATCAAAAAATAAATCACAACAGTAGCTGATATAGTGAATTTAGAACAAAACATATTTCAAATGCTCTACAACTTAATGTCAACCTCGGAACACTATATGCCGCGTGGCTTGACACGCACTTGGCCCGTTTTTTATTACCAGTAATAAGAAAATGTCCAGATATTACTGGACCGATTTTATTACTGGACTCATTATGACATAACGATGACTAATACTTTTTGGATGCATTATTTATTTGTTATATGACGGAGGTTTAGAATAGATAGTAATGAGCCTGTCAAAATTGTTACAAAACACGCTTACTCATCTCGCTCCCTCATCACCCGCACTAGGATTGTCAACGCAATTCATACGCCGACCCCGGCTAGGACCCCTCGTTTTGCTGGCAGGAATACAACGCCGTTATTCTTTATGGCAAATCTTCAAAGCGCACTGGATTCGTTGCACAATAGCATTCCACTTATTATTGTTTCTAAGTCAAAACTTGGTTTATATCAGACTAAACCCGAGAGTTGCTCTTATTGTTCTTATCTTGTTGCCAAGATGCTGTTAATGATCTACTTGTTTATTTATTATTATTACCTATTTCAGAGTTCTATTAATCAGATTTGGGTTATGTCAATAACCGGAATATTAGCAAATTTTGTTCGTGATGGTAAGTGCTCACCGCTTGTTACCATGGCAACACCGTAGGTATCCCCAACAGGATCCTGGAGAAGAATCTGATGAAAGATCACAATGTTAATAAATTAATGGCCCAATAGATAATGTAGCCAGTAGTCCTGCACTGTGTTAGGTGTAAACAGATACCTTTGTACTGCAGCCTGTTGAATCCATTTGAAATCTACAAGCAATCACACTAGCAAGGTAACTGAATAGGGTGGTGTGCACTACCCCAAGCTGGCCGTTACAAACATATAAATAGATATATTTCAGAATAAATACATAGACACATACAAAATATTGTTCTATCTGGTAAGATGATATCTGGGGAATAGATTAGAAATTAGATTGCTGATTATATTGGCGCCCACAATCTCCAAAAACCTTTAGATGAGTCATATTTAAAAGGTTGAATTTTCCATGACGATGTTCTTCTTCAATTCCAGATGCCAGAAGTTGTGTGACGTGCGACAAAGTCCTGGAAGAGCTGGAGAAGATCGACGACGACACGGATACGTGCGGCGTCGACTTCGTCAAGATCAACGACAAGCGGCTCGCGAAGCAGTATGGCATCACGAAATTCCCCGCCCTCACGTATTTCCGTGAGAAGGAACCGATTATTTACGAAGGTATTCCTTCTATTATGGTTCAGCCTTGATTTAAGATCGTAAAGAACCCGACGGCAATGGGAGATCATTTATTTTTACCAAGATATTAGGTTAACCTGTACTACGTTATAAAATCTAAGACTCTGAATTTTAAACGAATACTGAAGTTTATGAAGTCAGGCAAGTGTGTGTAGACTGAATGATAAAACATATTTATATATAGTAATACTTAGCTGGTCTCATCAGAACGAACATGGACAAAAATGGGAGACAAAATCCTAGAACACTTTTGTCTTGAATCGCGTATACATTTTATGTAGTTGTGGCATGGTTTTAGTTTGAAACTAAGTTCTTTTGTTGGTAATAGATGACTAGTGACTGACATTGAGTCGCTGTTACTATTGAAGAAACAAACAGAAATGTCTGCGAGGTTGATCATTTTGGCAGCTGATCAGATTCAATTAGCAAAACATGATCTATATCTTACGATAACGAATGCTAATTATATCGACATTATTTGTATAATTGTATATTTATAATTCAATTTCTCCAGTACCATTTATATAGCAAATGCGATTATAGTATTATTTTTCAACAACAGTAGAATTATTCTACTTTATACGATATTATATAACAATATGTGTCATTGCAGGAGATCTTATGGACGAGGAAAGTGTTCTGGATTTCCTGACGAGTCTAGAAGCAATGGACCTTCCCGATCGGATAGAAGAAGTCAACCAAAAAATTCTTGACAAGATCATCGAGGACACGGAATACGTAGCCGTTCTCTTCTGTAAGTATTGGAGTGTTCCTTCGTGGAGTTTGTTCTTCGAAGATTTATCAGCTATTGTGGTAAAATTTGAGCCAACTTTCTCAACTAACAATATGTAAACTGTAAATTCTGCCCGTAGAGCTATCGAGTAGATCTCTTCTGTCAGCTTCATTCAATCGTAGCCATCGAAATAGCCATCTGTCTCTAAGAAGGTGAAAATTGTGTCGTGTGTTTGATAGTGTTTTTGACGTAGGTCCCGATCACAAAAATTGCGGCCCGATGAACAGTAAGTAAAGTTTCCAGCTGGCGGCATGCTTCTATTATTGTCGTTTTGGCTGCAACCTCTAGCTTCGTAGAGAGTAGTATTTGTGTAATCTTATGTTTCGGACGTGCTTTCCGCTTCTAATGCGACAACGGTGGGTAATTTCGGAGAACTATTGGAAATCAGAAAAGAATCGGCGGCTCGGGATCTTCAAATGAGCATCCGTCGAAGCATCGGCCAATTAAATATTTGGCTCCGGTACAAAACATCACTAAGCGTGATTACACGATAAAATCAGGATCAATAATCAGTCTATGAATGTCATCAATTATTACTGTAAGGCGTACAAATTGCACAGCACACTCGCTTAACTTCATTCATTCACTACGAACATTACCTTTATAAACTTCTGTATCTATTGCAATTCTATTTATAATTTACACATGGGATGCTCGGTGGAATTAATAATTATCTACACCAGTTTGTATAGCATAAGGATAGACTAGAATCAAAAACGCTTTTGCATTATTGGGCCGTGCGGCGAGCTATTTTGGCTGCTCTATTTACGTCCCGCCAGCAAGCTCGGATTGACGGACCGACTTGTCACGAACGACGTCGGATTTACATGCTCCCTTAACGACACCTAAATCAAACAAACCGATAGTGCCAAAATTATGACCGTCAATCCTATTTCAACTGTCTCGCCTAGACGGTCTTCAATATTGGATGACCTTGACCTAAATTTCAGGTGGAAGACGTCAGCTGTCATGAGAAATAGAAGCATGTCACATCAAGGTTGTTTACACTATCCTATTGACAACTTAAAATATTAGAACAAAATTTTTGAGACTTGAAAACTTCATACGGAGTAATCCAAGCCTTAAAAATAAGTACATCAGACCCCTTCCAGATAGTATTGATGTAGTTCTTGGTAGTCAAAACTTAGCAATTCTACACGATTCCTGCTTAGTATTCATAATTGCAATACATAGCGTTAGACCTGATTTCAGTGACATCACCAATGCACGACACTACGCTTAATATAGCGCACACTATTAATTTTCTTTTAACACACAACGTATTCACCTTAGCATTGCGCTTAACTGCACTGCTTCGAATCCTTACGAGGCATGACTTAGACACAATTACTGTTTCTGTACTTAAAAAGTCAACTAAGAATGTTATCTGACGTTTCCCAGATAAACCAGAATGCAAAAAATGTGCAAAGGCTCTACAAGAGTTAGAAAACATCGACGATGAAGCGGACCAGCTTGGAATAGGCTTTGTTAAGATCCACGACGAGGAACTAGCTGAAGAGTACAGCCTTGGCGAACTGCCAAGACTGGTCTACTACCGGCACCAAATACCTATTATCTATGAAGGTTTGTGACTGCATTTTTTCTTACGCCTCATTATATTATGTTGTTATAGTGTTAAATCAAGTTAAATATTTTTGCAATCGATTTTTGATTTATGAGACTGTGTAAGTAGTCTTAAATGAAGAATGATGTTTGGAAGAAAACATAGTAGGTACAAAATTTTTGTATATAACGTAGTTTCCAATTGATGTCTTCCTTCAAAAGTTTGATTTAAATTTGTTTACTAAAGTGCTCCTATAAAGGCAAATATTTGCAGAGTACTGATTTATGTTATACATCTGCGTGTTATAACATCTGGGTGATGTTATAAGAAAGCAATGTTTGATCTCAGATGTTAACAAGATGTGTGAAAAATGTTTGATCTAAAATGTAACACAAAATAAGTCTACTAACAGATTTAACATAAATTTTAAGGTGAATTAAGCAAGGAAGAGGATGTACTGGAATGGCTCATTGCGAATAAATCGACTGGGGACGAAGAAGATGTTATTGAGGACGTCACAGCAAAGACGCTGAACACCCTCATCGGAAATGTAGACAATCTTGTCGTCCTATTCTGTAAGTATAATACAATCCTATTTATTATAATTAGATTTTTAATAAAAGTACTACAATCTAGTATTTTGACTTACTTTGTACAATAATTAAATTTGTTAATAATTTGATAACTTACTTAAATAAGGATATATTTAGTTCTATTTTTAATAGGTCTTATTTAGGTGGACGGGTAACTATGCTATGATTTGCGATAGTTGAATCTTGAATAGTTGATCTTGAATAGTTTACTAGACGTAGAATATCTTCATTTTATTTATTAAGAGTGTGTCTTATGTATGTTTTAAAACCAAGTATTATTAATATGAAGATTCTTAAACTAACATGTTTTTTTATCTTCAAACCAGGAGATGGTAGGTCTTAGTAAAATATAAATAAACAATAATTTTATGCTAAACTTATTTTTTTCTTACAGATGACCATGGTGATGATGAATCAATGACAGTTCTTGGAGAGCTTGAGAAGATAGACGATGATTGTGACCGTCATGGTATTCAATTTGTTAAGATCGATGACAAGAAAGCAGCAAAAGAATTTGGAATTGATGATGTACCATCCATAGTCTATTTTGAAAAGCAGATCCCCAATGTTTACGATGGTAAATTTATATTTGAAAAGCAAACTTAAACGTAGACGAATGTATACAATAATGTTTTCTTTGCAATATTCTGTGGTTTTTATGATCGTGTTCTCATTGGATGTTTTACTTATCATATAGGTGACCTGGAAAACGAAGAAGAGATTTTAGAGTGGCTTGTCGATCAGCTGGAGAAAGATGAAATTGAAGATGTTACCGATGAAATGCTGGATCGTTTGATTAAAGATGGCAAAACAGTAGCCGTTTTGTTCTGTAAGTGTTTTAATCATGCTAAAGTCTGAAATATGGGCCCTATCCATTAGTTGCGTCAGAACAAAACTGTTTTAAAACACATTTTATAAGTAATTAATTGATAATTGACATTAACACTTTGTAATGTTAATCTAGGGTCCCTGCCTTGCTTTTTGTAGAGATTAAAACTCGATCAAAACCTAGGAAAATAATATATTATTATTATTATATATAAAAATAACATGACAATATATTATTTACCTGAGAAAAAATGGTGCCCGATGGATTAATTTTCTTTTTACTTCAAAGCAAAGGTTAAATTTTTTTTGTTGGTTTCAGATGATAATAATGACCGTAAGTCGCAGAAAGTACTAAACGAATTAGAAAATATTGACGATGAGTGTGATCAGTTGGGTATTGCGTTTGTGAAAATTGATAATGATGAGGAAGCAAAAGAATATGGCATAGAAAAAGTTCCAACTCTTTTGTACTTTGAAAAAGGTATTCCAACTTATTACGAAGGAAACTTAGAAGAAGAAGAAAAAGTTCTTGCATGGTTAAAACATCAAACGGAAAGTGATGAAATTGAAGACATTACAGATGAAATGCTTGATCTAATTATTGAAAAAATGCCTTACGTCGCAGTTTTGTTCTGTAAGTATTATTTCATATTTTCGCGTAACCTTAACATTGGCTAAAATATTTGAATCATTGCCAGGTTTTTAAATTACAGTACTCGTCTGTTACGTCAAACATTATTTTTGTTCATTATTTCGTCATACTGACAAATGAATGAACTGACAAAAAAAATAACATACAGTTTTACTAATTAATTCCAGATGATAAGGACCAGAAAAAAAGCCAGAAAATTTTAGCGGAACTGGAGAATATTGATGACGAGTGTGACCAAAATGACATTGCATTTGTAAAGATTGATGATGATAAAGAAGCAAAAGAGTACGGTATTGAAACTATTCCAACCATGGTTTTCTTTGAGAAGGGTATTCCTCACATATATGAAGGTGATTTGATGAAAGAAGATGAACTTCTCGGTTGGCTTTTACATCAAAAACGGCACAGTGAAATTCCAGAAGTCACTGATGAGATGATGGACAAGCTTATTGAAAATACTCCTTTCTTAGCTGTTATATTCTGTAAGTATATAAAAGCATATAATGTAACGTGTAAAATTATTATATGTTACCTTGAAATATAAAAAATATTTATACTTATTTTAGATGACAAAGATGATAAACAAGACATAAGAATTTTGAACGAGTTAGAGAATATTGATGATGAACTCGAAAAGGAGGGAATTGTGATAGTCAGAATCGATAATGATGCGGAAGCCAAAGAATATGGTATTGATCACCTCCCGAGTTTGGTGTATTTTGAGGAGAACATCCCTGCTATATACGAAGGCGATTTAATGAATGAGGACGAAGTTTTGGAGTGGCTTATTGAGCAGAAGAATAGTGCAACAATTGAAGAAGTCACAGATGAAATTTTGACAGACCTAATTGAAGAGCACGAATATGTTGTGGTGTATTTTAGTAAGTTGAATTAATCTTTCTTATGCCTTAACCGGGCTAACGAGGGTCATCTGGTGGTAAATGATCGCTGTCGCTCATACACATCAGCAATACCAGTGGTGTCATATCCCAGCCAGATCATTGAAACAACCGAGGTCAATAATATAAACATAGGAACCCAGATATACCAACAATATACCACCGCAGTAGGGGTGACAAAAGAAAAATGAGAAGGAGAATGACTAAATTATAGGGAAAGAAGTGTGTACGGATACATTTTGAACGCGACCGACAGCGAGACCGACATTAAGACAATTTAATAAATATATAGCTGTTCGCGATATTATGTAAAACATTGAAAAAATCTTTAAAATTAAACTATATGAGTGATTGTCACAGATCCAGTTCTTCTCAATTCACTTTAAAGTTGATATAAAATAATATTAGTATCAATAACTGGTATTATGCACACATGAAAATGTTATGAAGTGATAATTATCCGTCATCAAATAATGACAGCTTTGTCGATCAGAGGATGGCTAACTGTTTCAATTATTTTACTTTATAATGGTTTATAGGTGGTAAATGTGAAGAAGGTGAAGAATGTGACAATATCTTGGACGAATTAGAAAATATTGATGATGAATTGGACGAAACTGGCATTATTTTTGTTACTACCGAAGACATCGCTCTCGCTAAAAAATACGGCATTAAAACTTTCCCGATGCTTGTCTTCTTTAGGAATAAAGAACCGCTCATATACAAGGGTAAGTTTCAGATCAAATCAAATCAAATGTCTTTATTTGTGACATACAGGTTGGTACATAGAAGATCTTACATATATACAGTAAACTTGTTTCTCTGCATTTGCGCCACACATGAGCACACAATTATCAATAAAAGAAGTTATATTAATACAGATGTCATCTAAATTTTTACTAAGCGCAATAGTTTTTGTCCCGGAATACAGAGAGGTCTATGTGGTAAAAATAACAACTAAATATGAAGCTACATACAGCTTATATAAGACGTTCACTGCGGCTACGATTTATAAAACATTCTCCTGGTGCGGTACGTAAGTAAATGCCTTATCGATTACGAGGTCTATTTGGTAAATAATAATATAAAATGTTTGACTTCTAGATTACTGTTAGGTGATTAACTGAAGTATATACAATTAGCAGAGTTTGAGGACATCACTTTGATTTTAGAAAAAAGTTTTAAATATATAACGCATATATAATGATGAACGCTTCGAGGGGCACGTAAAGCCGTAGCCCGGTTGTTATCAATAGATAGCAATCGTTAAGCCTCGTCAGATAGGAATACGAAAACATTCAAACACTTGGGTTGGCCACTAGCCCGGGAGGATTAGGATTGGTGGAAACCAATCCGCATTTTAGCAGCATGGTAGAGTATGCTCCAAGCCTCATGAGTTGTGATGAGAAACCCGTGCTCATTAGAGGGCTATTAATGAACTGTGGCCAAAGGCTAAATAATATTTTTTCTACCTTAGGTGATATCGAGGATGAAGATGAGGTTCTTGCATGGTTAACAGACGAAGATACGCTGGAAATTCCTGGTAAAATTGAGGAAGTAAACTCCAGAATGTTGGAGAAAATTCTTGAAGAAAATGATCACGTTGTCGTATTCTTCTGTAAGTAGATCACTGGTGTAATAGGTAATCTGTATCAATAAAATAATCTGTACTTAAGAAAATAAAATATTTGACATATTTGATGATTTTAGATAAGGAAAATGACAAAAAGTCTCAGAAGATTCTCAGTGAACTTGAAAATATTGATGACGAGTGTGAAGAGAAGGATATTGACTTCGTAAAAACTTCTGATGAAGGAATCGATAAAGAGTATGATTTAGCAGATTTACCTGCTCTTGCCTTCTACAGACACAAATTCAGGACAATTTACGAGGGGGATTTGATGCACGAAGAAGCTATTTTGAAATGGGTCTTAGAACTCCATGACTCCCAGCCAGACGTAATCGAGAATGTGGATAGGAAAACTTTAAAGAGTCTTATTGATGATGTGGAACATCTAGCTGTATTCTTCTGTAAGTCTATACAAAATTATAGAAGTTTTATCTGTTTTTTTAATTATAAATTACTATGATTCGGACACTAATTATCAATATACGCGCGCGCGTATGTAATGTGCGTAGTCAATGATGCGTTTATTAAATATAATATATAAATTTTAATTTAATTTAAAATATTTGTTTAATTAAACAATGACTCTTTGGGTACAATTTATTTGTTTGTCCACCATGAAAGATATGCATGAGCTGCAGTGTCCGTTTAAAGTGTCTTGATTTATGTCTTAATTTTGAGATTACTATACCTTTATAAAATAAATACGACGCATATTTAAGATATGATTTATTTTCACAGATAGTGAAGATTGTGATACGTGTGATGAGATCCTCGAAGAGTTGGAGACCATAGACGATGATACAGACAAACACGGAATCCAGTTTGTTAAGTCGAAAGATTCCAAACTGGCATCTGACATCGGGATTTTCAGCTTCCCAGCCTTGGTTTATTATGAAACTGGTGTTCCAATTATGTATGATGGTAAGTATCTTCTAGTATAACCTTGAACTGAACCTTGAGTTGAACCTTGATGGGAGCACTCTTGTAGCCTAGATATTTTTTAGGAATTGGCTAAAATGTCGAAATGTAATATATTATAATAAAGAACTTCTGCGAACTTTAAAATATATCAATTTCAATTTAAAAGACTTACATACTGTGCAAAATATTTATGAACTACTAAAAATGTTATTATTACCCTGTTTATAGGTGACTTAAAGAACGAAAATAAGGTTCTCCAGTGGCTTGTAGATCAAAAAAGTAAGAATCCACATCCATTTACAAACTCTATACTATATACTACTATATTTGTTTAAGGTCTCTAAGAATTTGTTGGTTTATAATGAATTACAAAACATTACGTGCATGACATCATTCTTGATATCTCTACACAATATAAATGTTATTACTCTACGCCTTAAATGCTGGATGTTTGAGCTATGTCATTTTGCATGACAGTTACTAATGCCTGCAGGTGAAGATAGCCACCGACAAAAAACTAAAGTTAATATTAACGAAAGGTCCCATGCAGATGTTGATAAAAGACCGGGATTTTCACGAGCGAAAACCAAAATAGACATTGATTACAAACCTCTAAGATCCACCGACGGAAAGACGATGGGAACATCGAAGGCTAAAGTACCAGTAACACTGGAATATAAACCTAAAGATAATTTAGGCAGTAAAAAGAAATTCGCCACTATTTATGATGACGTTAACGATGTTGATGACAGTGATAATGACAATGATGACGACGACGACGAAGATGACGATGATGACGAAGATGACAATGACGATGATGACGAAGATGATAATGACGATGATGACGACGATGATGACGATGATGATAACAATGACGACGATAACGACGATGACGACGATGACTATGAAGATGATGATGACAATGATAATAACGATAAAGGTGATAATGACATTGAGGAAAAAATTAAAAAAATTGTAACTTATCAGAATCCATCTAAACAAGGCGTTTGGAAATCTGTCGGGAAATTAAAAATTCGATACCCAGGTAACGTTCGCTCTTCAGAAAAGAGTGACGACGATGACAAAGACAACGATGACGACGATGACGATGACGATGACGATGACGATGACGATGACGATGACGATGACGATGACGATGACGATGACGATGACGA
>DWKC01000932.1:0-11130 GCA_018249195.1 Racta chiria
ATAAGGCAGACTCGTTAAATCTGACAACTCGTAGGTAGTCGGGTAGAGGCGTAGTTTTATAACACAATTCCATTACAAATTATTACAATTCCATTACAGTTGTTATAAATAATTACATGTAAATTTAAAACTCATGACAAAAGTTTAGAAGTGGCCACAAATAAATATTACTGACAAAAGTTATAAATATTATATTTAAATTGGTCACGGGTGAACTGATGCTTGCAACTGGGTCGCAGTGACTACGTATGAAATATATATCCCGATTATCCTAAGGTATGGTATATGTAACGACCTAATATAACGTTAGGCCTACTTAGGAACCTAATTTAAGTCAACGAAAATTATGCGTTTTGCTTGTTACCAAGAGATTCCACAAAATGTAAATATTGAATGCCTACAGAAATGAGAAGAACCTTCTGATACCATAATTCAATCATGTCACATAATAGAGTTTATAAACTATATAATGTAGTTACCTTATTTATGTCAATACGTGTTGTTGACCAAGAAGAAAGTAATTTAAGTATACCCAATACTTAAAATAATACTTTGACCCTTAATAATACCCAATACTTTGACTGTATGTCTAGTGTTGGTCTAGTGGTTAGTGAACCTGATTACTGAGCCAGAGGTCGTGGGTTCGATTTCCACCCAGGACAAACTTTTCTGTGATGAGCCGAAATATTTATTCTGTGTGTCAGGGTGTAATAATATCTATTTAAGTATGTATTTAAAAATATATATGTATCAGTTGCCTGATCATATATCGTATTTAAAAATATATATGTATCAGTTGTCTGATCACCATAGTACAAGCTAATGTTTAGTTTGGGGTCAGATGGCCGTGTGTGAGTTGTCCTAAGATATTTATTTATTTATTATTTATCAATATTTCTACACGAAGGTTGTCTGGTAGAGATCGCTGCTTAGCGACAAACCTCTTATATAACACAAATACTTTGGTCTGCTCTCCTCACGCAGCTGACGAAGCACCTGGTCGTTCATCGTCATTCATAGACATTCTTGTCGAAGAATGTGAAAAGCGAACGTTGTTGCTGAAGAAAGAAAATGGCAGAAGTAAAAAAATATATGTTGGTTAATTGAGGATTGGCAGAATCCATATACCTTCGGTACTTTCAGGGTTGCAGGTTTTCTCACGATATTTAACTGCAAATCAAATCGAATCGAATCAAAATCATTTATTTCGTCTTAGGAACCAAAAGCTCACTTAATGAAAGTCAAGAAGCTTCATCAAAGCAAGTGGTGATTACAGTGGCAAAGTAAATTGGAAGTGATTGAGATTCTGGTTGTCCCGTTCGTGACAACAATGTTGGAACACTGAACTTGAATTTATTATAAATAAATAAATAAAGATATAAATCTCAGTAGAAGGCACCGCAGCCGCAACCAGATCCAGCAATGCCGATGGTTCCGGCAAGGCCAGCTCCGTAGCCGAAAGGCCCAGCGCGACCGTATCCAAGGGGTCCAGCGATTCCAGCGAGACCAGCTCCCCTGTCTTCAGCGATGATACCGACTGCTCCATTGCTGCAGCCATAAGCGACAGCACCAGCGCCAGCGGTGGGCAGAGCACCCTCGATAGCGACAGTTCCGAGGAAGGGCAGAAAGCCAGCAGCAGCCAGAGTGCCTTCGTACACATTCTCAGATAGTACGGAAACTCCGGCAGGGATGCGAGGAGAGGCAGTGGCGACGGCGACTCCAGGTCCGTTGGAGGCAGCAAGGGAGGTAGCGGGAGCGTAGGCCCACTCAGCAGCACCGTAAGGTGCTCCCCAAGCGCAGGGAGCGACCAGGGGAGCTGCAGCCCATGGAGCACCGATGCACTGGGCAGAGATGCTCTGGAAAAAGGAGTTTTGTTTTAAATACTGTCATTGCATCGAAGACACGTTGACGACAGCATTTTAATTTGTATTTCTGTGTTGGCTACAGCATTTATATTTTTACTATGAGGACTTCATTTTCATCAGGAACAATTTCCTGCTTGATCCATGTTTAACTGTTTGTAGAATATTAAATGTAAACTTATTCCTCAAGGATATTTCCTTCCGCCCTATTGGGCGCCTTGCTATGAAGAAGTTCATAGATTCGCGTAGGAAATATTCATCAATTTTTTTTTTAAGTGATACGATAATGTCATATAACAATAACATCAAAAGCTTGATCGATATGTTCTCAGATAAGAACTTTGGCAAAAGGAAAATCTCCCGCCAGCCGAGGTGTCATGTCTAGGGAACGGCCGAGCTCCGACTGTTGATGTTCGGAATTTGTATATATGCCGACGATGTAGAAAACTCCGATAGCGTGATTCAGGTATCTTGTGACGTATGTGCGATGTCGCCACAGAACAATAACTAAGGTATTCACGAAATTGAAAAATAAAATTAATACTAAAGATATTTGTATTAAAAGAAAAAAAGGTTTTGAAGACTATAATTCAAGAGAACCTGTATAAGAAGAGCTTGGGCGCACAGGGCGAGAACGATTTTGAGAGACATATTTGTAGAATACTCGAGAAAGTACGAGAATAATTTTATAAGCAACTACCAACGTATTTATAGTAAATAATTATCACCGTTATTAATACGTCATCATTACTTTATTGCACGTGACAAAATAGAATTCAAAACATTTGTGTTATGTTAACATGTTAACTGCGTTATGAGATCTGAAAGACTTCGTGCATACCAAAATCGTGTTGTTCACCCTATCCGGGAGGCAATGTTACTTGTCAAATCAAAATATGCTTTATTAGTTAGAATTAGTAGTAGTATTAGCTTTAGTAGTAGTTATTTATTATGCTTATTATTTAGGTAAGCTTACACAGATGTTGAGGCAAGAAATTAGGCGCTATGTCCTGCCACATGGGCGTGCAAAACATTAACAATACATTTTTAATCATAAAAAAAAATTTAAAAAAAGTTGTGTATGTCTGGGACAAATATAAATACCTGCTTCCCGCTTGATTCAATGTTTTAATTTGAAAAATTAGAGGTTGATAAGGTCTTTAACGCACTGTAGAAAAATATATGCACTATTTGAGTTGAGGGATTTCTTTAAGTGTTACTTGGGTATCGACGGTGACTTGATTCGTAAACATATACTGTTGACTTTATATTTGGTGAACAAACAGAGTATCAACGGAAATATATATATATATTTTAAGTTTACATACTATTACGTCTTTATCATACATATAACAAATCTGTAGCTAACCGCTGTCTGTACATGGACGAAACTTAGATGGGGATTGTACTCGTAGTAAGCAGTAGAACCCAAGACAATAATTTTTAGATTTTTTGTTTGTTTGTCTGTTTATCTGTTTGTCTATGCCTTTGTTCGCCCTTATCTCAGGAACATCTGATTCGATTTGAATGCGGTTTTCACTGATGTATTGGGCTAAGCTTAGATTGATAAAATTTTAATTAACTATTTTAATTAAAGTGGATGCACAAGTAAAAAAATATGATAAATAATTCCGTATATACAAATTCCGCGCGGACCGAGTCACGGGCTCAGCTAGTACATAATAGTTACTGATGCTTCTAAAATGCTAAAATAATTGTTAGTATCAATCGGCAGTGCAAATAATCAATGAGTTAACAATGCTTTAATGAAAAAGACCTTTTTTAAAGTATACATTATAAAACTTCATTGGTTTTGAAAAAGACAAATTATTTTGCAAACTTTTATTATAGGAGACTGATCGGGGCTCCTACGCACCACAAGAACGAATACTTAATGGTATTTTAGATCTCCAAAGGACATGTTTAATTTACTTTGAAAATGATACCGCAGTTGACGTGTCAAAAGGTTAAAATCAAAAGTCATTAAAGACAATAATAATTAATATAATAAATATATTTGATTTAAACTCTATTGAAGATCGGGTAATCGTGATATTAAAAATAGAGATTTCTGATATTAAAATTATGTTGTACCCAAATTATGTCGAAAACAGTAATTTTTATGTTTAGGGCACATAAGGGCATAAGGGCAAGCAAATGAGCACATGGTTTTATAGACGGTAAGCGGTCAATACTGTCCGTGGACTTTAACACCGACACCAACGCGTTATTGGTCAAAAAGATAGAGCTATATCCACTACTTGAAATACACTCTAAGACAAAGAAAGATGAGAAGGAAGATCCACTGCTTGAAATATACTCTTAAAGAAAGATGAGAAGCAGTACATAGTTTCAAGAAAACCAGAATCTATAATGACAAAAACTGACCTCGACATACTCGCGACTCCAGGGCGGGTGACAGAAGAATAATGGTAATTAAAAGAAGAAGAAGTAGTAGAAGAAGACGAAGCGAAAAAAGTCATAAGATTACGAGTGGATCCAAAATTGTACGAAGATAACACATTGGTAGAAGAAGAAGAAGTAGGTAGAAGAAGACGAAACGAAAAAAGTCATGAGATTACGAGTGGATTCAAGCTTGTACGAAGATAACACATTGGTAGAAGAAGAAGAAATAGGTAGAAAAAGACGAAACGAAAAAAGTCATAAAATTACGAGTGGATTCAAGATTGTACGAAGATAACACATTGCAAATAAACATAATCTTTTTTGCTGATTTGCAACAACGCACTATCAGTTTTGATTACTTCAGTACACTTGTTTCAAAATAAAATATTATTCACGTACATGCAACATTCGTTAATAATTGCATCAGACGCTATTTCATATATAAGCAGTTTATGTTGCTGAAGAAGTATTCTTGATCATCTCCACTGAACAAACACATCATGAACACTTTCGCAGTCGCCTTCCTCTGCTTCCAGGCTTGCCTGGTCCAGGTGAGATAAATTGGAGCCTTTTAAAAATCAATGTTATTAAAAGATGTGTAGTATTTGTTTGGACATTCCAGTTATACGAGCCTATGGAGTTATTATTTTTTCAGATTTTGTGATTATCTTGGGCTTTGGCCTAACCAGATACAAAATTTTGGAAGTTAAATATTTACGAATATTTTCCAATTTCCAGAATGTATTCAGCCAGTGCATCGCTCCTCTGACAGCACCTTGCGCTGGACCTCTCGGCGGACCCATCGGTGCAGGATGGGCTGCTGGACCCTATGGTATCGGTGGACCCCTAGCCGGTCCCCTCGCTACCGGTCCCTGTGGTGCCTACGGTGGAGCTGGTATCGGAGAAGTCGCCGTCGCTGGTGAGCTACCCGTCGCAGGTACGACCCTCGTGGCTGGACAGGTTCCCATCATCGGTACTGTAGAGTTCGGAGGCCCCGTCTGCGCTGCTGGTACCGTCTCCATCGCTGGATCCTGCGCTTGTGGGTGCGCTGGACCTTATGGAGCTGGTTACATATACTGATGACGATAACATAAAAATAAATTTATTTAAAGCATATACATGATTAAGTCTAATTATATTAATTTCCATAACTTCTTAATTACAAAATCCATAAAATCACTGACAAAATAAACCAACAAAAAACTGCCATCCGTATCTCTACCTATAGTAATGATTTCAAAGAGAAAAAATCTAATAAAACAATCAACACATTCTTTTACCACAGCGATGATAAAGCAAAGTAAGCAAGAGACATTGGACGACAGAAATAACTCCTACGACTCGATAACAAATATTGATCTGCCTGCTCTGAATGGATATAAAGATAGAAGATTCTACAGGGTCTCTAGGGCCGTCTAATGTTTTAAATGTATTTCATACTAGTTGAGCCCGTGACCTCCGCTCGAATTCTCTAAATTGTCATATCTTTTTTATTTGTGCACCGATTTTAATAACAATATACCTTAGTGACAATCCAAGCTTCGCCCAAGATTTCAGTGAAGACAGCTGAAAACAGCCTGAGTTGAATCAGCCTGAGATTAAATCGAACCAAGACACAGACAAGACACAAAATCTAATAAAATAATATTAAATTAAAAATGGTTGCTTTGGGTTCTATTCCTTACAAATCCCTACCACATATCTTCCATGAACAGACAGCGATCAGCTTCAGATTTATGATATGCATGATTACGTACACTATACGAAGAATTCCAAAAGAAAAGAATTCCACAAACGGATTTCAAAAAATGTGAAAGACTTATGATAAAGGGATAAAAAAATTACAGGGAGTTTGCAGAAAAAATAAATGTATGTGTGAGATAAGATAAAATTATGATTTGACTCCGTTAGACACAGAAGACTACAATACTAGTGAATAATAATAGAAAAGTGATTCTTTTATGTAAAAATCATAAGATAAATCATAGGACAAATGATAAAACTACCGTTTAAAATATCAAACACGTGGCTATAGATGATGATTCAATTCACGAAGGTCAGTCGCGTAAATAATGATGTAAAGCTTAATTCATAATAAGACCATTTTTATACTCTAAATCTAACTTAGTTAACGACCAGCAGCATACAGAAGTGATAGCCTAATGGTTTCAATGCTGGTCTCTTGAACGGGAGTTCCTGGGATCAAATCCCGCTGCACGCACCTCTAAATAACTTCCGCCCATGGATATTAACAGCACCATGTTTTTTCAACTTTTTAAGTCGATAATTAAGTTCGATAATAAACTAGTACCGGGGTAAATGGACATTTATTTTGTCAGCAAGCCAGCCATGTGAACAATCTTTGAAAATATTTAAAATAAGACAAGCATTTTGGATTATTAAATTAGTTGTTCACCAATTGTTTGCCCGCGAACCTTGAGGTGGAAGATATGGCACTAGAACGTATTTGTCACATAATACATTAATATTTAGGGATGAAGTACTTTGTGCGTTGGGTGCGGCATTTCCTGAAGCTAAACCTAAATGTGTTCGCCTAAGCTTGCAAAAATCTATTTGCACTTGAAAAAAGCTGGGTTTCTTTCTAAAATAAAAAATGCAGTTAAAATAGTCTTCGATATCATACATTAAATCTTAATATAATGGTAGAATTATGGTCACGAAATACTACATAGCACATGTACCTAAATATCAGTAAATACCAGTACCAATAAAGCGTAGCCCAGTGGCTTGTTTCGGTCGTATACGATCGAATAAGTTAAGGAACCGCTGGCACGGTCTAAGGATGGTTGAACACTCACTTTGGTATTTTTGTTTTTGACAAAAATAAATCATTTATTTCTGCACAGCAACTAATAGCTCACGTAATTAAAGTCAAGAGGTGAACAATACTAAAGCCCTACAAATTAATAAGGAAATAATTCGCATCAATCCGCATTTCAGCAGCTCTAGGGCTCCTCAGTATGAGGAGAGATTCTTCCTCAAAATCTAAATTTAAACGTAGAGATAACTCTGACTACCCTCTATTAAAGAGAATGGCCTTTCCTTTATTTAAAACTTCCTTTATTTTTCATTTATTCAGTCCCTGATTAAAGGTCATGACGCAACCTTTATTATAAATCAGTAAAAGAGAAATCGAAATAATATATATCATAAGTAACCCCTGTCCCTGCATAATGATCAAGACAATGTCGTGAATAGGAATTAACTCCGGCCATTTCCGAGTCCCTCGATGCGATTCGGGACTTCGGTTAGTAATTAACTACTGTAATGATTCACGCCTTCTCGTTAGCCCGATTTAAAGTCAAAGTCAAATAATTTATTTCATCATAGGTACGTTAGTACCTATAGCTCACTTGACGAAAACAATTTTTAAAAATATGATGTTTGTGTTGGGATTGAGAGAGACTGCCAACTGAGGCGTTGAATGTTGGTAGTAAAACCAGGCTTAGCGATGATATGTTTAAGGTTTCCCCACTAATGCCCACTACTAAGCACGGGTCCATTCTAAATTCAAATTCCAAATTCCAAATATGTATTCCATGATAGGAACATCTAGCTCACTTAATGAAACTTCTCATGCCTGAGGAGGCCTGAAGCATACCCCACAACGCTACTCTAGCACGAATTGGTGAAAGCGTTAATGGTCGTCCCGAGTGCCAAAAATTTGAACCTGTTGTAGTATTTTGTATCGACAGTAAACAAATTCTTACAGATAATTCTCATTTCTCATTCTTCAGTACTCCGGTGACGCCTTGGTATCTGACGAAAACTGAACCAGGAAAAATCCAACAAATTTTTGTTTTTTTTTTTTTTTTTTTCACTTCTCTAATTTGTTACGATAGGAAATTCGTGAGAGCATAGCTTTACGCAGGTAGTTATTCAATAAAATTATACAACTTGGAATATTCCTTCAGAGTAAATACCGTCATTATAGATGGGGATGTTAGTTTACTGTTCCGGCTGTGAACTAATGTACATACAAGACCTATTTATTTATACCCACGATTAGTTGTTTTGCGAATGTAATTAGTCTCAAGTTATTTACATTTATAATGAGATCACGAACTCACTCTCAAACTCAGTAAAACTCAAGAATCCTCCGGTATTCTTAGCGGACTAAGTTTTCGGAACTAAAGTTCATCAAGTATTACTGCACAAGGACGGTTTTGCGCAGACAATTTTGTTTAGACCGTTAAAATTATCTGTAAGCATTTGTTTACCGTTCCATAATGATATCATAAAATATCATAATCATATCTTAACATCATCATACATATAATAAATTTGTAGCTGATCGCTGTCTGTACATAGAAGATAAAGCGGATGAAACCTACAGGGAGGGTTTGTAGTAAGAAATAGAACCTCAAAACAACTATTTTTAGAATATTTGTCTGCTTGTCAGTCTGTCAGTCAGTCTGTCAATCTGTCTGCTCATCCGTTCGTCTGTTTTTCTGTGCCTTTGTTTGCGCTAATCTAGGAAACGGCTGATCTGATTTGAATGCAGTTTTCACTGATGTATTGGGCTAAGCTTGGATTGACACTTAGAGGTATTTTTGTTAAAATCGATGCACAAATAAAAAAGATATGATAATATGAATAATTCTGTCTATACAAACTCCGCGCGATCGGAGTCGCGGGCTCAGCTAGTCTATGATATATCATTTTCATGTCTTCAGTTTGAAGAATGCCATATTGGACACTTCATAAATCGTTTACATTTTAATAAAGAAACATAAAATAATCCAATTTTGCATCAATCAGTCGGATTATGTTCCAATCATTAACAGACAAACAGTAAGGTAACTTTAAAAAAATATATGGTCCAGAATACTAAAAAAAAACATGTATCCTCGCTACTTTATAACACATTATCAACAGATAAAATATAGGACTAAGTTCTCAAGACTATACAACTAAAACTTGATTGCATGGCGTCTTTTTTACAAAGTTCCTAATGGCCAACTTTCGGCTCCATCTTCAGGCATGCTCTAAGATCTATTTATATGCAGAATCGAGGGACGACTTAGACAACATTTATCTATAGAACTTTATAAGTTAAAATCACGGTTGATAGTGATGTACGCATAGAAACTGATCAATACCCGTGTGAACAGACCAAATCAGTTTTAATAGCTACCCTTAAAAATTGACCCCATTACCCGAGGATGTTCCCGACCCTCCACCTTTATATAGACGTTGTAGTCCAATTTACATAGGTATGCAAATTTTCACCTTATTCGGATGTTGAAGAGTGGGTCGTATTGAGGATATCAATTACGATGCATATCAGATACTAAATAAAATACGCATTTAGAATAAACAGTGTCATTAATAGATTTCTTTCACACACGATATTCCATGATTCTAAAAAGAGAAAATGTTTCGAATCTAGGCAGAACTTGCCGACGTTATACATACTGTATTTGGTCCCGTTATAAATTAATTTAGCGCTTCGGGGATACGATATACGAATATAATAGAAATTATCAGACGGTAAGGGTCTTCATTCGTCCTTTACACAATATATTTTAGTCTGTTACAAAAGGTATGGAACAAAATGACGTCTGATTAATATTCATGCGAAGTAGCGAATATGAATGATTCAGTATTTCGAAGGAATATGTCCTACATTTAAAATTACAAAAGACAGAGCTTTTGATATACATATATTCGAACAATGAAGTTTTGCTTGGTCTGCGAGATTAAAATTAATTTCTTTTGTTTTTGAATAATTCATATTAAGCTTTTTTTTACATAATATAAATTATTTTCTACTATACCACTTGATGTTAAGTGGCTATGTAGTCTGGAATTGTAAAACGCATTAATGAAAACCGGCCAAGTGCGCGTGAAGCCACACGCATGCGAGATGCACGCATCCGTAGTAGTTCTAACTCAACAACATGAACAGCTTGTCAATCCGAAATTATTTTTCTTGTACTTCGTTACATATGCTACTGATATGTTTTTTTTAAGATCCCTAGAACCAGCAGTTTTGTTTGTAGAGGTACAGATCACCGTAACTATAATTATCACTTTAAAGCCTAATATTTCGAATCCCTAAATCAAAAATTATGCTTCAAGACCCATAATTAAAATTATCCTCACTTTTCCCGTAGGGGAAGTACCTTAAAAAATGTTTTTTTTAATTTTATTCTACCACTTTCTTTCCAAGACAAATTTGTATATTCACGTCAAATCACAGCATTCTCGCACTTCAGGTCCTAGCGCTAGAGTGCGGAATGACAGCGAAACTATAAGTCTGGGGCCAATTTCAGCATAGCGCACTGCACTCAGACGCATACTGCAACAGACGGTCATGTTTATCAATGCACCATCATCCCCACTGAAAGTATTCAACCTATCAGCTCCGTAGTGTGAGAGGAAGTGGTTCTAATAAACTTGCATGATTTGACCCGAAAAAAACATAAACAAACATTGCGTAAATAAAAGCTTTTAATAACATGTCAAGATGATTGATATGAGTTTTATTTTATACTAGCTGTGCCCGCGACTCCGTTCGCTTGGATTTGTATAGACGGCTTTCTTTAAATTGACATATCTTTTTAATTTGTGCACCGATTTCAATCAAAATACTATACAGTTTCAATCCAAGCTTAGCCCAATACATCAGTGTAAACAGCATTTATATCGGATCAGCTGTTCCTGAGATTAACGCGAACAAAGCACAGATAAACAGACAAAAATTCTAAAAATGGTTGTTTTGGGATCTATTCCTTACTACAAATCCTCTCTATAAGCTTCTTCAATAAATCTTCCATGTACAGACAGCAATTAATTACAGAACAATTATATGTATGATGTAACTAGCTGTAGCTCA
>DWKC01000933.1:0-11129 GCA_018249195.1 Racta chiria
ACAGAAAAGTTTTCCCGTGGTGGGAATCGAACCCACGACCTCCGGCTTAGCAGTCAGGTTCACTAACCACTAGACTAACAGGCCAGTCATATTATTATAATAATATAATATATTATTTAATTAATTTTAATTATATACGTTACGTTTGCGTTTAAGTAGTTGTGCCATCATTGTTTGTAAAGATTGAAGTGTATTTAACTAAGATCCTAGACTGTAACAGCCGTTGGTAAACTTCTATCAATAAATAAATAACTTTAGAAATTTACGAAACTAAATTATAAAGCCCTAAAAATAAAGTTTTTTTTCTTTATTATTAAAACGGGTTTTGACACGTATGGCCTGATTTCAAATATAAATAACACATAATCATCTTAAAACAAAACTTATAAAAAATACAAATAGACCTGTAATGGCATTTTAGCCTCATCCAATGGTGAAAAAGCCAAAATGGTATTACAACTACCCACATTGTGGCCGGCTAAAATAAAGTTTATTGAATAAATATAGCGTTATGTACAAAGATGTTTTTTGTATTTACAGATTTCTAGATGATTCGTAAAATTGTAGATAAAACACAGAATATTTTTATTACAAACAAAAAGTTTGAGTAAAGAAAACCCTAGATATCTATCGAACTAGATATCTCCAATCGTTAAAGTTTCTTCAGTTGGCCGTAAACAGAAAAATACTTTTATTTGTTGTAGAAGCAGCGGCCGTCGCCTAATCAAGGAGTTGGCCGGGACTCGAGCCGCTAACGAACAGGTGTACCTATAAATAGTTTCCGGGGATTGCTCCAGGCTTTAATCAGCGCGCGGCACCACTTTACCGCTTTTCATTGACTCCCAACTGACCCGCCGGCGCCGATTGGAAACCTACTTCGGCAAAATGCTCTCCAAGATATTTCACGTACGTACAACGGCTCACCCATGCTCCCTTAAAATTCAATGCAATCGTAACGTAGAAGTTGTAGACAATTCAAGCCACGGAAGATTCAAACCTTCAAAGTTTGTTTCAGATATTTCGCGACCTAAAATTGTACTGAAAAAATATTTTGTTTCCGTGGCAATGTTAGGATATGCAGAAACAGCACGTGAAAGCTTTACAAATACAGAGTTGATTAAGACTGAAACTAAATAATAAACGAACGAGACTATTCCCCGCACGTCAAAGCCTCGCGCCGTGCCGCGCCGAGCCGTGCCGCGCCGAGCCGTGCCGCACCGCGCCGCACGCGCTTTGTACCAAACTTTGGCTGGATCGAATTAAAAATGAATGTCATGTGCAGACACCTAGGGCTGTCTATAATCCAGTCGTATCTATTCGCAGCTCACATACTTTTTAAAATGCTGTAAACATACAAACGAGCGGCGAGGCAGGGTTGCCAATACATGGTTTCCCAAAAGGATAGTCATAAATCCGCTCATTGCAACATCCGCAAGCGAGGGAAGATAGAGGAAGAACGGAGTCCGTATAATATTGAAGCTACCGGGTTAAATAATGACAATGGACCTCAGACACTCCAACAACATACCGCTTCAGAACAGCGACAGAAGATGGAATTTAATTTCAATTATTTTATGCATGTACCATCCTTTTAGTTAAAGGAATGCAATCAATTGGTTTGATTTGATCGTCATGGGCATAACAAGCAGACCAGACCTAGTAGTTAGTCCACCCTAATTTGAGTGTACAGTTTTTATAATCTCTAATTGCTACAGGTACAATCTGCGCTCTTACATCTCGAATAAACAATGACAACCGTTAAGTAAGTAGACAATATCAATAGCATCGTGACATACCGTACAATGTAATATTTCGCGAACTGTAAAGCGCCAACCCTGCAACTGCCTCTAAATGTAACATTCTTCCCGTGATTTTCAATATGGCGTCGGCAGTCGTTAATTGGGTGCGCGGTGTATCCCGGTATCTGCCAACAAATCGACAACCTGCACTATTCCCGCGCTAATTAAAATTTTCAATTGATACTCCACTTAATGTCATTTACCAATGCCGGTTTCACTTTGTGCCACTTTCATTTAAATGAAGAAATTTGAAGCAAAAAGTAAAGTGCCCTGTTCAAGTAAACCTGATTCTAACGTGCATTTCTACCAAATAATACACTTTGAAAATGCATGTTGTTGCAAATGTATGTAAATCTTCGTTATTTTTAATACTAATTTTAATATTGCATACAGAATATGGGCAATTATACTCTGAAGTGTGACTTCATAATAATAATCCATGTTAACGTGAAAAGGGTCTGATTAATTAGAGCCGTAATTTTCATCAGAAATACAGTAGCATTGTATTTTTGACTTACAATTAATTCTATTTCAAAAATGGTAGTCTAAAACTCTCGACATCTATCAAAGGAAAATCCATATTCCCGATTTTAGACAATTTACATTTTTAACGAAGTCTACCTGCTCCAAGCCCTACGGTTACAGTAGTCACGTTCTATCGCAGAACTTTGGTACTGATTTTTGTATTAAATACTGTAGTACAATATATACAGTGTCATATAGTAAATAAATGTAATTATAGTTATCGGTAAAGTGCGGGTACAACTCGAAGGGTTCCGTGCCACCGTGCCATAATGATTGCAAAAAACACGTGGAACGGGGAATCTCCTTTATTACTTCATTTAATTTCATAAATATTTATTGTTCGTAAACTTTCGTACAAACAGTATTTATAATAATTAAAGTTATTATTATATCATTTTTTTGAGTATCTATCTATTACCATTTAAGGGGTAGATCCGATAAATCGTAGATCCCTGCGACAAACTGACGGACAGCCAAGACGTAGTAACTAAGTTTTCACCCTACGGTTAGTCAGAGTCAAATCAATATTTAGTCACATGCACTAACAGCTCATACAATAAAAGCCAATAAAAAATAACAATATGATCATGCTACCACACGAATTACCTTAAAATAGATTACAGAACCCTAACAAAGTCTAAAAACACACCCTTCTACTACATGCGAGGTACCAGTGACTTTTCAATAGGAGAGTTGGTCGTTAATTGAGTGCGCGTCTCCCGCCAGCAGTTCATCCTCGCGCTCGCTTCCCTGCTACACTGTTACTCCTAATTAAAACTTCCAATTGCTGTATCTACTATTTTTTCTTTACTTTATAATCAAAGGTACATTATCAGTCGTGTAAATATTTTTTTTTGATGGCGTTTATGCATTAAGTATCACTTCGACATTCAATACTATAGAAAAGGAAATTAAAAGAAGCTTTCAGTAGAAAAGTAAACTTTTATTGTTTATTATAAGCATTGTTCTAATGTGGTAGTTACCTACAACGAGCAAAAAGGGTATAAAACCACAGCTATTTTATCGCAAGACTCCAATGTGTCTTTACTGTATTAGAACCTCTATAAATTTAAGAGCAATCACTTGCTTGCAGATCAGAATGTCGTACGACCAACAGAAACCTGCTCGATGGTAGAGCTGCGCTTAAGGATCATATATTATAAGAATTATTAAAAGACTATTGAAGGATATGAATGCGGATGGACGATGAAAACGAAATGGAAGAAAAGATGAATGGATTGTGTGAGAAATGAAGTCAATGTAGAGTTAACTGATAGGGAAGAAAGAGAGAGAAAATCTAAATATGCCAATCCCAAATAAAACACGACAGGATGATGACACTGTTGCTACGGTCAGCAGCCATCGCCAACGACTCATCGTGTCCTGGCGGGGACTTGAGCAACAACTTTCTAGAATAGTAGTGCCTTTAGTGTTATACGAATACGCGATGTTGGCCACTTACCAACGGGTAGCTTATCTAATCTATTATCTGCTGTTTTGTTATTTTTTTCATAGAGAATTATATATTCGACGTACATTATATTATGTTATTAACCAAAAGATCGCTTACAGTTACTACATTGAAAGCTGAATGTGTATCGGAAATGAATTCTAATAAATCAGAAACAGCAATTGTGAAGTTTTGAAGTAAATTAATATAAAGTTGTGCAGTCCTCCGTGCAACGGTATTCAGACACTACGTTCATATAGACGAGAAACGAAAGATTTTAATGAAAGCCTTCTGTCTCCGGACAATAATAGGGCTGCTATTACCGCCGTCTAATCAAACTATAATATCTTGGTTGAAATTTAAGTTGTCAGCTCCGGTTTTTATCGTTAGATGGTAGGCCTTTTCGGAAGACTTCGGGTGGTTTAATACACTAATCTTCCAACCCTTGGGTTGACCACTAACCCCTCCACATTGAGCAGCGTGATGAAGTATATCTTCAAACACGAGAGACTCATCTATAGCTATACAAAAATAATAATAACTGTTATTATTGTAACTTTATTTACTAAAAGTACACATACAATTATAATAAGAAATCCCTGCCCTCTGCTTTAGTCTGCACTGTGCTGCAGAAGGAAAAATATGACTTATTATTAACATTAACAAACAATATTACAGAAGTGTAAATAATTTAAGCCCTTCTTTAGGTATATCTTAACAAAAATCTTTATAAAGTGAAACCAGATAGATACTAAAAGGTTAATATTTTTCAACTCGTGCATTAACGTCTTTGATCTCGTAAGTAAATAGAGCCAGATCTCCTCTTTTTCTCCCCGTCCTTCAGTCCTCCTCCTTCCCATTTTTCTTCTCTCCCCATCTTGAAGCGGTATGTTGTTGTTAGTGATGTGATTGATTCCGGTTATTTCAGCGGTGTACTGATTCCCTTCTTTCTTTGTCTTCCCCGCGCGTGCTTTACTTCCTTCCTGGCAGGCAACGCGTTAGTGACAGCTCAGTTGGTTGTTGCTAATGTCTATGGATGGCGGTGATCACTCACCATCATGTGACACGTCTGTCCGTTTGCCTGCTCTTAACATAAAAAAACAACATTTTAATAAATATCAATCCATTTGCCCGCCCTCTCTTTGTTGGCGCTTTAACCACCATTGCAATAATATAAACATATATGTAGTTATGTGTCAATAAAACACCAAGATGTATTAACCTTCCACAGTACCACCGTCTAGGAAAACCCCAAGGTTCACCTCTTTACCTTCGACGAGAGCTCAAGCTGAAATCACCTAATGAAAAATTTTATTAAGTAAATTTCAAAATTCAGCAGTCAGTTTTTTTTTATTTAATAATTCATTAGTTGGTATTTTCTATTTATTATTTATGATTTTCTTGTTGTTAAAATGTAATAATACAAAATGAAAGTCGGTATTATCAACCCATAGAATTCTCTTCGGAGCCGCCACGTGCTCGCAGCAGTCGCAACAGCTGCTCCAGCACTCCTGCGGCCGACCGCCCCTCCATTCCTTAATTATTTGCTCTGCCCCTCTCTCATTACAAATTGGCAATCATCTTCGCCAAGTGAAAGTTAATTTCCCAGTCATATCTATTCAAAATAACTGCTCAGTCGGCGCAAAAAAGCAAACTGGAATAGCTCTTGTCCAATTATTTCTTACGACTCTTAAATGCATCTTGATGTAAATTTAAATAGGTGGTTTAGCCTAATATTTTCCCACTATTGAGTACGGGTCGCTCCTTATAACTTAGAAGGCATAGATCATGATCACGAAGGCTCTACCGCGCTGCTCCGGTAACGGTTTGGTGGAGCACTGAGCTGAAGAGTGAATGCTCAGGTACCAGTACATAGAAAATACAACAATCTATTTCAAGTCTTTCATTGAAGCGAATATACAATACGTAATATGTAAGTTCAAATTTAAATTTATTTAGTCGAAGCTGATTTTTACAAACATATCAATCGCTACATTTATCAATCCTAGGGTCTTATAAAAATAATAGATAAGAAACTCCCAGGATATTGTTAGTCACAGCTACAGACAGCACTCACAAATACTTAGGATCATATTATATCAAATTCATGTCCAAACCTAATTACAAACAAAACGATTAAAGCAATTTCATTTAATTAATAATTTAAAGTGACATTTAGATTATTCTGCAATAAAGAATATGGTTTCTCTCTCTCCACGGCGCGGTTGGTACTTGATGTGGTGGGTACCGTGGGTAGTCGGGCCTCATTAACTTCGTCTGTTTGCTTAGGACCACAAACACCATTCCGTGAGGTAACAGATTTTACGGTTTTAATATTTAGTAACTTCAGCTGGATACATTTACGACAACAAACAATTCAGCTTTTTATCTCGCCTCTAAAATTCAATGTTTTGAATATTCGCCTTTATAGCTCTTGACAAATAACCGTCTATTTTATTAGGTATTTGTTCTCAAACATTGAACGCTTCAAATAAATAAGGAAAAGGAATTATGTACAAAGAAAACAAATCCACAGAGACGTTACGTTAACGTAATGTTGTTATCTATAAAACAAAATTTTAAGCGGTCGGTATCGTGGTATGTATATATAGGTATATCGTAGGTATAGTGTTTGTCACTAGATGTCGGTATAGATCCAATAGTAGTAGTTTAAACAATAACAAAATGAATGATTATAAATAAGTTCCTCGACAAACCGCTTCCAAATAATGCCCCTATTCCATATTATACCTTTCATTGTAATTAATGATACGGGTGCATAGGATCGGATTACTATACAAGAACTGCACGTATTGCAGTATAGGATATACACTACGTAAATGAATACGCAAAGACTACGTTAACCAGTGTAAGATCGTATGCCCCTCACAATGGAATGCACGTCGGGTTAAAATTTTCATTGCAAATTCAGTCATCGTGCGCCACACAGAGCTACACAAACAGTCGCGTTATGGATGTCAACTTAAACGAACCGAAATCGACCTGCTGAATCGACTCCCTGTCATTGTAGGGTTGCCCGGGTCACAATAATTCCAGTATACAAGAAATTTAGTACTTAATTACTTTAAAATCCTTCATCGTGATCCTTACAAAAGTTGCCGTAATTTTATCAACTTAATGCTAAAAATCGATGAAATAACACCAGTTTTATCTCGGTTGGCATCGTCCCAAAAATTACAACTTTTCTTATTTCAGAAGTGGGAATAAAAATGTCAGTCCAGCGCCACCCCTGTGTTCCCTCCGGTCTCGAGTGCGCCATAACGAAGCACGTGTGTTCTCACTGAGGAACTGTTGATCCATGCTTAGCTTACGGAAACAACTCGGAGATTTTTCAAAAGGCAAAAATGTGAAGTGCAAGAAAACCGCGTATTTCAATAGAAGGGTTTACAAATAATGATATGTAGGAGTCTGTAAACAGACTCGATAATAAAATACGAGTAGCTCCAGCCAAACATAATTTTACACTTTTTTCGACATGTACTTTATTTCGAAATATAGTATACAGATTTTCCTACAGTATATATACCACGACTAGATAATAAAACTTATAATTTTATTCATTCGTATGACTTTTAATTTATTGTTAGTGCTTAACAACATTCCACTTAATTTCGAATTTTAAATAATCCTCGAAATAATAGTAAATATGCAGTAATTTAGGTAAAGTTATTTATAACTTTGTTAACAATAAGAATTCATTCTTGTTTAAAAATGGGAAGTCGATTTCATATAGGTGTATATTTTTTATAATGTTTCCAATTTGTAATATATAGACTAGCCTGTTGGTCTAGTGGCTGGTAGACCTGACTGCTAAGCCGGAGGTCGTGGGTTCGATTCCTGCACAGGGCAATTTTTTGTTTAGTGAACAGGAATGTTATTTCTATGTGTCTGGGTGTAAAATATATTTATTTATGTATTTATTTAAAATGTATGTTTATCAGTTGTCTGATCACGGCGATACAAGCTTAAGCTTAGTTTGGGATCAAATGGCCGTGTGTTGTGAAAAAAATATACCTATATGTTGCATGGTCCAATACTTAACAAGTCACCATTCATCATCTAGATTACACGATTGTAATAAACTACATTACGTATTAAGTATCGCCACGTAGCAGTATCCTCTCGGCCATTCCGACTTAATAAGTATCGATGACCCGCGATTGATATTGATTGTATCAATTTGTATTCTGAACCAATAACGAGTGTAACAGAAGTTGTTACTTCTGAGATACAATTGTTACTATCATGTGTAGTCGGCACATAATTACTAAAAATTAACTATTTTCCTAGTAGTTAAAAAACTTCTTCGACACCACAATGTCTGTCTTCGGTGTTTAAAAACATTAACCTCTCATCGTGCCCATAGTCAATATCAAAAACATTATCTCCTGTTTCAAGTAAACATATTACTTACATAGATAACTATCGTAACATTAATGTGCTTGCGCGTTAACAAACTACATTCATGAATACACACATCAACGTCACAAGCGGACACACACACACATATTCACAAATGTTTATATATGCACTTGTTACAGAGTTTTTCTTTTAAATCTTTTTATTTGTTTTTTTATTTAACTTTTATTTTCTCTTTTATATTATTTTCTACGAGAACTACTGCCGATAAACAGTTTTATAGTTTGGCAGATGTTGCATATTTATTTAACATTAAGTTTTGGATACAATAAATAAATAATAATTCCTAACTTATAACATTCAAAAAGTATTGTGTACACTTTACCAAATGCCATGGAACTATCAAACCGTAGTCCAACCACTAACAGTCGTCCATATAATGACATAAAAAACACAAAACGTCACGAAGTGTGTTGTTTCGAAGTCAGTTCCGAGTGATGTTCCAGGTAGTAATTAGTGTAAATTAGATACGACGTTTGGAATTATCGATGCGACAACATTTTGCCGGCGGTGCGGCTATGCAAATGTTCGCGCTCCTATTTTCCGCCGGTCGGCGCTGCGGTGGAGGGCATCGCTCAGCCCGGGGACCGAGCGGGGGGAGGGTTGCATGCCGGATGTTCCGCTGTCGTCGCAGGAAATTGAGAGCACAGCATAAATCCTCATCGTACAGGCCAAATTTGATTCGCCCTAATCCGGATATTGATACGAAACAAACAGCGGCGACAGATATTCTAATGATTCCAACCCGGATCTCTCGCCGTCTCCAGACCGCGCTTCGATCCGAGAATCTTTAATTCTATTTCCTTACGAAAATATATTTTTCGACGTCCTTGTGAGAACCGCACGACGCTTCGTCGAACGCCAGTAGTGTGAAATATTGTCGTGAAAATTGAATACGTGAAGGTATTCACAGTCACTTTTGCCCTTTGGCGGTTACACTAAAAGCTTTCGTTACACATACCTCACACGAGATATACTGTCGTGCGATGAAAAATATAATAAAAATCTTTCCTGTGAGATCGAAATTTGGGTGTCAAGATATGCCACGGAGGCGCAGCCTTGCGCTCATTTTTATTTTGGAAACGTTCGTAGAGTCCGTGGAGCAGTGTATTTAAATAATAACACATTCACAAAGATTCCCGACATTAAGGCAATATTGTATGTGGCAATCAAGATATTTCTCTTTGCTTATTTGAGGAAGAGGCGTGATTTGATCAGAAACTCCAATATGAAAATTGCTCAACGTGTCTTCCCACCTGTACTCTGTGATTAAAGTGCGTTTGTCGCAAACACTCAGTGGAAAGAAGGCAGCACGACGTTAAATATAAATGTTACTAGGAAAATATTTTGCGGCGAACCAAAGAAATTCTGTGATTTTGTATGCATACGACCAGTAAATACATTATTGACTCGTACTGAGATGTACTGGTACTGCCGCTCGCTCGAGCTACACTCGTGTTTCGGGTCGTCTTAAAAATCATAAAAGAGTGATTTGCTTAGTGATCATTATGTGAACAGAATTAGAACACTTCCGTTTTGTAGGTGCGTAGAGTGCAGGGAGAGCACGTTATGTCGTCCATCCCGGTTGTTATATTTCTTTGGTACAGTCGCAGGGCTATGAGCGGCATAAAAAAATACCGCCGCTAAATCCTTCACGAATCGGCGCTACAGCAGCACGATGAAGTATACTGCTGGCCGCCGCAGTCCGCGGGAAACATCTAGATTTTGAACTGGGTCATTAACGAGTTCATGCTTGAAATTAATAAAATGTATTTATTATACTGTCCCATTTTCTATCTTCTACGACCACGTAGCGTAACGTAATCAGAATCACTAGAAACAGTAATATATTTTAGGTTCGTCTATGTTTCATGAGTTGATTTAGTTACCAGGAATCAACACGTCCACATAATTTTTGAAGATGAAAACAGTCTAACAAGTCCAAATGATTTTATCGGCGCGGAACTAGGTACGGGGAGAGTACATTAAATTCAATAACACGAGTTACGGAGAGTTCGTCGCTCGCTCCGACCGTCCTCAAATAAGTAAAGAAGAAAACTTTTGAAAAACTCCGTTCAACTTGTACTGTTGTGTGTATAAATTTTTGCAAGGCAAACTAAAATAAGTATGTTGTGTCACTGGAACCCTCGCGACGTACTCCTACCTATCTGCGAGATGCATCCGCGATATCATAAACAAGAGACGCAGACGGCAAACTTTTTATCCAAATGTTAAGTTTATAATATTTCTCGTTCGTTCACGGTTCACGGTACGCAGAATGAAAAATGTTTCAGATGTATGTATACATCACAGACTGATAACATTATTCTTCGTTTATAATGCAGACCTAACTATTTTTTTAATATTATAAGCTGGCAAACGAGAAGACGGGTCACCTGATGGTAAGTGATCTCGGCCATGGATGTGAGCAGCACCGGGCCAGTCATAGATATCCATGACAAGTTTCAGCTTTCTATACACTAATGGTCTCCGCGCTACAGAGTGGACGGACGCACGGACATGGCGAAACTATGCGGGTTCCGAAATATCTACGGTACCCTAAAAGATGAAAGAAAAATTAAATCACAAATGTTGCGGAGTGTTATAATCTAAACAACGAACCCAATTTGATATATTTGGAAACTGTACGTTTGTAACAAAGACATTGATGGAAGTTCTGAGCGTTGTTATGTCCGGAGTGGGGACTGCATCGTCGCATTTGGGATGATTATTATGCGCAGTGGTCGGAAAATTCACTTATTAGAGTGTTACAACCATCTTCACTTGTAGCTTTGTTGGTACAAGGATCCCTATGTTAACCGTTTGTGGATGTGGCGTCCATAAATCTCTTCGCAGTATGTGAACGACTTCTGTAGCTGGAAGTGGTGTTGTCTGCGAAGCTAGGGGTTTCGGTT
>DWKC01000934.1:0-11126 GCA_018249195.1 Racta chiria
CTAATTAGCTATCAAAATCGTTTATTTCATGTAGGTATTATCAATACACTTATGAACGCCAGATATTTAGAATCTACCACCGTTTCGGAAAGGTGCCATAATAAAGAGGAGAGGAAACGGCGTAAAAAAGAAAGATATTTGTTATATAGTTAGTTACACTGCCAGCAAAGCTGGGGGTCTCAGTTTCAATCAGATGACGATCGCTAACAAATATTGAGATAGCTTGATTCGTTTATTTTCGTTACTTTCATAGTTGAATTCCTTATTTCAATTTATTGTGCGATAATGCGGTTCATGTTAACGCTATATTTATGCTGAAGAAGAGCTATTTGTGCAATATATGTACATATAATTTAGGAAGGAAACAGAGATACATATCTCTTACCTGGAGATCTGTTATACAGGGTATCCTAGTACGGACTCCAGCCTCTCACAATTTATATTTACTTCATAATTTTATTTTGATGTACAATATTAAGTAATATTATTGTGAAGAGGAAAATAAAAACAACTATTATTATTATTACCTATGCATCGTTGTAGATATATTTACGAAGACCTTGTATATAATTTTAAAAACTAGGAATTGCATTCCAACTGTTATGGATCGTTATGATTCTAACTGTACTATTAAAACTATAACTAGCTATACAAATCGGCTATAAGTATAAAGTCATAAATTTCTTGGGATGTCTGTTAGAAATAATAAAGTTCCGGCTGCGGTTCAATCCTTGCCTTTACAGTGGTTTAAAATTAACCAAACAGATGAATAGTGTACAAAAGTTTTTAAGTTAATAGTTGACATTTTTTTCGAGGGGAAATCTTCCCTTAAAAATCTCCCCAATATGGGTTATGCGGGATTTGAACCCCCTCGTCAACCACCCAGCGGGTAGGCTTCCGGATCTCTGTGAACGCACCGATGTTAACGATTATCTAAATGACAAAAAGGCTTGGGATTTAATTAACTCCCATCAGGCTATCCCTATAGTTTTTTTTGTTTTATCTAAGGTTTTTGTAAGGAGTTGGCAGTATGTACGTTTTTTAATAACATAATAAGTTGGGTCTTGTTTATCCAGGCATTAGGCACCATGGGATTGGCAACGGATATTAAATTTTAAAATCAGTTATTAATTTTAAGGTACTGTATTATATATAATGATCATATTTAAATACTTAGATTTTCGATACGTGAGCAGTTGGTTCCTATGATAAAATAAATAATTTGACAATGAGTTTAGAAAAAAAAAACACATTTAAGGACAATTTAATCAAAGCTTATACTGTATTCTTACAATAACTAACTAATCATACATATGACTGTAGAACTCCTGGTAGACCTGTATGTAAGTTTCCTTCTCGGAGGGCGTCATCTGTGCGATGACGTCATCGTCGACGCTGGTCAGCGGCACGGGCTTGCCGTTCACCAGCACAACGGGCGCGTTGTCGTCCGACGCTGAGTCGTCACTCTCCATCTCGGCTGGAAATATTTTTTATAATAATAATATTATCTTAGTACAACTAACACAGCCATGTGACCATAAAATAAGTCTTATATTGTACTCTGGTGGTCAGACAACTGTCAAACAGTCTTTATTTAAACATACTTATTTTATGATTTAGTACATACCAACAACAGGCGCGGTGTTCTGGAACTTGTAGGGGTCCGGTTCCTCGTTGTCGCTGGAGTCCGAGCTGTCCTGTTCTATTCCCTTCACAGCGTTTGCAGCTGTATTACCTGAAATGGACATCGTTGTTACCATTTGGAGAACGATATATAACAACCCGCATTGGAGCAGCGTGGTGGAGTATGCTCAGGCCTGGTCAGTATTAGGAGAGAGTAGTGGGCAAGTAATGGATTGAGGCCATATAATTATTTATTTTATATATACTGGAGGCTGGTTGGTAGCGAAGCGAGAGCCTGGGTTCGATTTTAGACCGGGGCAGGGATTAATGTTACAGATGAATGTTTGATTTTAAATTTATATAATCTCGGGGATACTAAACTTTTTAAATTTAAACGGATACGTTAGTAGGTTAATAGTTGCATGGATCAAGACTGGTCTTGAAATTTATGTTGAAATATCGATATAGTCGTAAATACCCGATTACCCGTTTGTTCTCGGGCTATAAGTATTATTAGTTGTGTGCTTTCGCCGTTCCTTCTCCTCTTTATTACGGTACCCTTCCAAAATGGTGGTAGAATCAAAATATGTGATGTTCATATAAGTCTATTTAAAATACCTACCCCTACATGAAATAAATAATTCGAGTTTTTAGTCCATGTCTTCCAACACAGGGACTCTTAGCACAAGGGTATGAGTGTGTAACTGTTAATACACTATTGATGAGTTTTTGACTGATTACGTACATGACTGATACAATTACATAATATTGATTTAAAAGTGCCACATGCTTAATACTTTTTAATTTTTATTTATTTTGTTTTTATATAATTTTTGCTTGCGCTATTTTGTCAATTTTAATGAATAAATATAACTTACGTATTTATTTAATTTACGTATATTAAGTATTATTACTGACATTAAATCATAGAATAGTTTTGTTTGTTTTCTTATATAATTAATATTTAATATGATACAAAATTTTGCACCGCCGAACAAGGCACATCTAATAACGTTTTATTATATTGTACCAGCTCAATAAGTCCTACATGAATGCAATAAATACGTTTTGATTTGAAATGTATTTTTTAAATATATACCAGTGTTTTGCTTCTCGTGCGCCAGTAAGACAGACATGATGTCATCGTTCTTCTCCTTGCCGGCCTTGGCGCTGCTCGCGCTGCTCGCCGCCTTCTCCAGCGCTGCGTCCGTCGAGTGTACACTATCGCTCTGAAATATATTAATGACATTAGAAATTTATGATATTTTTTTATTATCTAAATTTTGTGATCAGATTAGTTTAATAGTGTACATGTTTAGTTTATTCTAGTGGAATGAAAGTCGAGTTTATTATGATCAATGCACATGCCTGTCACACGACTGTTTTCAATACACTTTCGGAAAAATATCTGTTAATAGAACTCGAACTGATAATCGAACTCAATAATGCGAAATTTTAACATATAATAAAGAAAAATGACTAAGGCTATTTATTTTATGCGCGCGCAGTTGACACATAAAGCATGGGGGAAAAACCAATAGTTATAAAATATAGGTTAAAACAATAGGTATAAACTAAATAAATCGAATACAAAAAAAAAACAAATATGCGGTTTAATTGCATTGTGGACACAAATATAATTTGCAATGTTCTACGAATAGTAGATGGGATTGGGGTTCTAAAAACGAGAATATAAAACCCGCTCCTTTTAAACTCCTAAGCATCTTATGATGCTAGAGACACAATTACTTTCTATTGTTATCGAGATGCGCCGGAGTTGGAAAGTTCACGAGCAAGTGTCGAAAAAATACAAAAAAATGTATCGACAAAAATATTTAATTTCTTGTTTGTTACACTAACTATATACTAACCTGATCGTTAGCAGCGATAGTGCTCTCAATCATCCACACTGGGCGCTCCTTGCGCTGCGTCGTATCCGCGGCGTCCGCCTCGCCGATGGTGATGTCGACTCGCGTCTCTTCCACCGCCAGCCCGTGGGCGCGCGACGAATCGTTCGACCACTGTTCGTTGGCCGGCCGGGTCGGTGCCGCCTTCATTGTTAGACTGCAATTGATCATTAATATGATTAATCAAAAAAATCATATCATCAACAATTATTAATATGATCAATCAATAATTCATGTGAACCATCATTAGTATTAATAAGATCAGTGACTCATATCATCATACATATAATAAATATGTAGCCGATCGCTGTCTGTACATAGAAGATAATATGAGGAAGAAAATTTGTTTTTGTAGTAAGGAATAGAACCCAAAACGACCATTTTTAGATTGTTTGTCTGTTTATGTGTTTCTGTGTTTGTCTGTTAATCTCAAAAACGGCTGATTCGATTTGAATGCGGTTTTCACTGATGTATTGGGCTAAGCTTGGTTTGACACTTACTACTTTTATTAAAGTCGATGCACAAATATAAAAAATATGACAATTTAAAGAATTCCATCTATATAAATCACAAGCGAACGGAGTCGCGGGCACAGCTAGTAGTTAAAATAATTTCGAAGGGCCATGTAGCTCTTGTTTATATAGAATATATGGTTAGGTTGTGATGTGTATGTGTATCCATGAACATGTTATCCAAAAACAATCAGAAAAAGTATTAAATGTATCTTTTCCGCAGAAAAAATACACTCCTTTTAAAATGTGTCTTACCCTCGTATAGTATTGATATCAACTGGCTCTGGTTCCAATATCTCTGGAGCCAGCTTGATACCTTCCACTTCTCGCAGCAACATGTAAAGAGTCTCCAATTGCTCGTTGAATTTAGCAAGTAATAGACGACAGTCTTTTTTAGGTAAAGCCGATTGATCCTCTTCTACGACTTGACAGCAGAATGTGCACCTGAATTCTTGAGTCATCATGTCGTAGAGTTGATCTGCCTGAAAACAATAAGATATTACGATAATTATTGTACGAAAACGTTCATCGTGAGTACTTGTAACATGTTGAACATACTTGAACATAGGTGTAATAATTTACATACTTCAAGATCTGTGAATGTTTTAGCACAGCCGGGACACTTGAAGCTGGCGCGGCCCGTCGCGTCTCGCTCTTCAGTCTCCATGCGTTTGCGCATCAAATCCAGTTTGTATTTCACCACATTCACGAACGTTTTGTAGTTTATGAAGTAGTAGTTTACTTTTTGTGCTTTTCCATCAAGGCCTGGAAATGTAAGACGTTACAGACGTATTAGTAGGATAGGTAAGTATCAGATAGGATAGGTTTTTGAACGCTAGCCTGGTAGATCCATTGATAAACCTATTCCTGATAGGTATTATGATCTAACTTTTAGAACAGCATAGTTCAATACTGTGGGTACCAAAAGGGCCTTGAGGCGTGTATCTAACAATAATTACCAGTTTCCATTTTCAGTCTCACTTGTATAAATTTATCATTTTTCAAAGATGATATCCTTGCTCTCAACATTTTCCTCTCAAACTTTAAAAGCTCGCAAATGTCATCTTCCTTCATACCTGAAGTAGGAAAATTATTTTTTTAAAGTAAATTGTTAAAAACAATGCTGTAAAGTCAAAATTTGGCCAAAGCCAATTTAATTAAAAACTTGCAAAATTTTTTTGTAGGTAGGTATGTTACTTTGTTTGGGTCATATCTTGCAAGCTTAATTAAAACCACTTTCTCTGACTCTACGGAGCTTGAAATATTGCCTATTACTATTGTTACGACGAAAATGTATTTATATGATTAGCATGATGTGATACTACGTTCAGGATTGGCTAAAGACAACAGCATTCCTCAACGTTGAATAATACAATCACATTTGTAACTTGAAGTGTTTTTAGATATTACATTGTGAGATTGGGAGAGCGGGACATTCTGGCAAAGTTATTGATTTACTTAAAAGAATGTCCCAACAACAGAGCGTATATGTATTTTCTGATTTTGACAATAATAAACTATTTTAATTTTTATAATATATATAATTATTATTATTTATATATATATACATTTTGATAATAATAAAATATTTCTATTACATTGCGTGTTGGATACTTACAGGGATTTCTGACCAACATATCCACAATAAGCGCATCTTCTATTGTGTAGAAACCTCGGACAACCAACCTTGCTAATTGTTTTAAACTGCTCGGTACTTCGGTTACGTACCTTTCTTCAGTCATGGTCACTAAAAGCTTATAGAAGTTTTTAATCATATAGGAATTAGACTTCTTCTAAGGTTAAATAAATATCTAAGGACAACTCACACATGGCCATCTGAGTTCAAACTAAGCGTCAACTTGTACTGTGGTGCTCAGACAGCTGATAAACATACACTAACATATATTTTAAAACGCATACATATTTTTAACACAGAGACAGATTTATCACAGAAAAGATTTTCCTGGGTGGGAATCGAACCCATGACCACTGGCTTAGCAGACAGGTTTACTAACCACTAGACCAACAGGCCATTACCTCACTGTTTCCCATCAGGTATGAGATAGTAGTGGAACGTTATAGTGAGTAAATAAAACACTGCTCATATTTCGGCAGCTTGCGTCGATCCAATTATAAATCGAGTTAAGAGACAGCGCGGTCGACAGGCAGATGAGCTTTGAGTATAGAGTGACCGCTGAGGCATAAAATTTTAGAGCGCTTTCGTATGTTCGTTTGTTTGCAAGGAGGGCGCGTAAAGCCGACGGTCCTGTTATCGTTAAGTAAGTCGTTAAGTCATGCCGGGCTGGCCCTCGAGGGCATAAAAGTGGGCCATTAAGGGGTGAAACCAATAAATCTTGATAAAAGTGGTTAAAGGCGGTTTCTGAGTGCAGGACAATAGAGAGGGACTCTGTCGGTAAAAGATGGGGTTTGTACATGATATATTTATACGTAAATAGCATGTATCGTAACGCCGATGTAATATATAATACAAGAGTTTAATAGCCGGCACGAGTCGTGAGCACAGGTTTTATTTATCGTCGCACGCGCAATGGCTTCACTCTATTGGGTACGTACATGCACTGCAAATACAGTATATATTAATTATCTTTGATTCACTTCGGCTCGCTATTTTGTGACTGTACATAGGTTTAATATCAATGTAGGGAGGTGATTTCATGTAAAAGGTGATTTTAAATTATAAGTGATAATTGATAAAAATACTCATTAAAAATCCATTAATATTTAATTCTTAACATGTTAAACAAAGAAAACATCCCCACTTAATAAAATGTATTCATTAAAATTGATTTATTCAAGGTTTGGTACATTTTTACACATTTCATAAAGCAATGGTCTGAGGCCATCTTCAATACAAAAAATATGTATTTATCATATTAAATGTAAGATACTTACATACGACTGTCAATTTTTGGCAGTCAGAATAAATAAGCAGGTAGGTAGGTACAATTACGTAGAAACATTTGGAAAATATAATATTTGTAGCAAGGTTTAAGTCTATAAGTACTGAAAGCGCAAGTTACAATTTTAAAGGTTTATCTCTACTGAATTGAGAGACGTATATTTTGTCTAGTCATCAAGATCAAACCTGCTGTTAAGTGGCCATGACAGCCCATAGGCATTCATAATGAAATTATCATCACAGTCCCATTATTAAAGTTCAGATTTGTACCTACCTCCTAAAGGCCGTTTTCAATAATCTGTCTAGGTGTATGTCTGAAGGAGTTAGTAGATGTAGATTTGGCTTATTAACTGACTCGATGAACAGAGATAGACACTAATAGACAGAATATTGAGAACAGCCGTAAATTACAGTTTTTAAATAATTAAGATGCGTAATTAACGCCAATTTTATGGCGGAGAACATCAGATGTCAATTCTATTATTTTCAATTTAATTATATTACATTCTTGGCTTTATCTGTGCGAAAATTATTATTAAGTACAAAAAGTATTAGTTAGATCAAATTCAAAGTGGCAGTGGAACATGTAACCTAATGATTATTATATTTAATCATCTCAAAAGTAAACGTGCGTCATTAACAGATAAATAATATAGTAAGTATTCAAAAGTTGTGCAATACAAAAGTAGTAACAAGGTTCAATGGATATAATTATTTCACAAAACTCATCTCCGTTTAACGAATCACTGATATTAGAAAATAATATTGATGTACTTAGTTGATAGGAGATTATAGTAAAGTATTAATTCGACTTATTTATAAATTTTTGGCAGTAAGTTTTCTTTTGATTGTTTTCTCTTGGACATTTTTCTGATTTCGTAATAATAATTAATTCTTAGTCAGCTGTTTTAGGCATTTCGTTGTAATGACGAAAATCCGTATATATTAACTAATCAGTGGAATTAAAACAGGTGCCCAGTGTAGATACAGTAGATATTGGAGTAGGCAGGTACCTACAAAAAATATCGTCTAAAACATTACAAAAGACTTAAGACAGTATGTAGGTACTACATGATTTAGTAATTAAAGTAAACAACTAAAATTCAGTCTTAAGGTAAATTTTTGTTGGCTAAGAGACTCTAGCTACCTTAAAATCACCTATAAAACTTATTCTTACAACTACTAGATGTACTAAAATAAAGTGTTGCACAATTACTGGGTACCAATACATATGCTGTTTCATCTAAAAATAAATTATTGCAAAAATTTTGCATATAATTTAATTAATTTCATTTTTATGGTACCATTAATACAGTTTGAATCAGATCAAATTTTTAAGTTGATTAATGCAAGTCAAATTGTTTGAAGATATAACAGCTTTTAAAAACAATTAAAAAAGTAATTTACCTAAACGGGAGGTTTCAGAAGCTTTTTTTGTATTAGATAAACAAATTAAATGAGTTGTTACTTTGGATCACTAGTACAAATAAAACATATAACAAATATTAGTGTATCCAATAAGATATATGATAACATATTCCAGTTGTCCAAATACTCATGTATATAAGAACATAAGTATTTATTTATAAGGACACTATATTTAGAACATCTACTTATTTTACAGTGAAGGGCAAATTATGAATTCAACATCCCTGAAAATAATCAGAATTCTTAGTAGTAGATAAAAATCAGTCACCATACACAATCAAGCAATAAATAACATAAAAACAATCAATATTCTTATAAAAAATCATAGGATGGCTACCTAAAAATGTATTTACACCTAAATGCAATTTTTTACATTTAACAGACTAATAGACAAGTAAAATACAATTGATCGTACAATCATGCAATTTTTGCAAATATAAATACTTATTTACTCTGTGTAAGTCCTCTCAAGTGTCATTTGTATATTATCCAGTGTTTGATATATGATTCTAAAGTTAGGGCGGTCACTAGGATGATGGTTCCAACATTGTTTCATTAAGTCATACACACATCTTGGAGTATTGTCTGGGCAGGCTAAAACATTGCCATCTTTCAAAAATCTAACAACTTCCTCATGAGTCATTCCAAAATATGGTTGTAATGCAAATGAAAATATTTCCCATAGGCATACTCCATATGCCCATACATCTGATTCTAGGGTGTACTTGTTATATAATATACTCTCTAAAGGCATCCATCGTACAGGAATAGCATCATGCTCATCCCCCTTGTAATAATCTTGTAAATAAATCTTGTGCGATAATCCAAAGTCTGCAATCTTCACTACCATGTCATCATTAATAAGGCAATTTCTGGTGGCTAAATCACGATGTACAAACTTCCTATCTGAAAGATACACCATTCCGGAAGCTATTTGTCTTGCAACATGGAGGAGATCTAAATGATTCAACGGTGTGGCAAGAAGTCTGAGATCTTCCCTGTTCTCAGCAACGGGTGGATAGTTTGTTGCAGTGCTACAAGCCCTTAAATATTCATTCAAGTCACCTTTACCCATGTATTCAAACAACAAACACATTGGACGTCCAATTGCACATACACCCAACAATTTCACAATATTTGGGTGGTCAAAATCAGCAAGTAAACAAGCTTCTCTTTCAAAATCAAGTTGCAAATCATGAGAAGCTTCATCTTTAAGCATTTTAACGGCAACAATAGTAAACTCTTCCTCAGGAACTAGTCCTGGGGCTTTGGCCTGAAACACTCTACCAAATGCACCTTGTCCCAAGTCTCGTATATAAATGATGTTGTTGCGAGGAAACTCCAACTTTTCTAATTTAGGATTTAATTGAGCCCCAGTTGTATGATAAGCAAGATTACTAGGCAGTTTGTCCAAGTCTATGTCCATGTTCGGCACATTTCTACGACTAGGAATGTTACATTTGGAGTAGTGATGCTTTAAAAAATAATGGCATAGAAGAGCTATTGAGGCTATTCCTAATATACATCCAAGGCCTCCAGCAGACAACAACAAAACAAAAGTGGGTGTAAAATAATTCTCCATAACTATATTTGGTCCGCTTATATTGTCAATTTCGTCAGTGGAATTGGCACACATAGGTATATCACAATGTTGCCACCGGACATTGGGGTCCATTGTGTAGCACCATGGTTTGCGCTCCTCTCCCCCAGCATTTCTACAAAAGTTTGTCGAGTTCTGTACTTCAGGAAAAACTAATGGTGGTCTTGTATGTTGGTGAGGAAATTGGGATTCCCACGTTTGACAAGCCAGTCCTGTCTCTGTCACATTTTTGGTACCTTGGTAATATTGTCCATTACCACGAACGCAAGTTGTCGTAACTTGACTATAATCCATATCTGTAATACCTATATTGTTACATGTTACCTGCGGTCCTCTCCCGGCAAATTTTTCGAGTTTTTCGCATTCTGGAAATCGAAAGTGTCCCCTTGATTCAAAGAAAACACCTCGACGTTTTTGTTCTTCAATTACGATCCAATCATTATAACAATATTGCATTTCGACGGCCATACAATCTTCGTAACATAAAGGCAAAGCATAAGATCCAACTCCATCCTTGTCAATGCATTTTGGGAACGCATAGGCACAAAGTAACTTTTCAGCTTTACTCCGACATGGCTCCTTTAATGTCGATATCATATCTTTCCACAATCCTGTTGTAATCTTTTCATTCTCAAGTCCTCTGTCTGTATCATTGTACCATACAAATCCAGATAAGTATTTTTTACATATTTTTCCATTGTATGTTCCGCAAAAGAGATGCACAGATTTAATGACAAGAAGCACTACAATTACTTTTACAAACACGGTCATTCTTATAAATGAAATAGTAATTCGATATCTACTAAGTTACGCCGTTGCATTTTCATTTAAACTTAATACAATACGTTATTACTAGATAATTGAGTACACAATGGCGGACGCATTATTTATTATTGATTTTGGAGAATTCAGAATTTCCTTGCATGAAGTGAAATGAAACAGAACAGACTGTAGTCGACGTCGTATAGTGCTGTACTGCTGTCACTGTCAGTGTCACTGACATGCTCCTCAACTCTATGCCGTTACGTCAAGTTGAGTCGAGTCAAGCTGTCACAGCTTGTAGATCGACTACTCGGCTTAACTCACTACGATACAATAAATAGCTACCATAAAATCCTAACAAGACCTAGAGAACG
>DWKC01000935.1:0-11124 GCA_018249195.1 Racta chiria
AGTGGCCAACCCGAGGGTCAGAATTTTTTTATGCCGCCCGAAGGCCTCCGTCATGGCATCTGACGATAACAACCCGGACCTAGGGCTTTACGATATCCGAAGCACAGAAGCGTTAATGAATTTTTGCCGCTAGCCGTCACCCATATCCGCCTACCGACCGCGATCGCTGTTGCTTAACTTCGCTGATCACTTAGTTTCGACTTCGAGCTTCGTAACGAGCTTAGCTCGGTGTATAATTAGCAACCACTTACCGTTATTTTAATTTAACCTGTTGTTTTTTGTAGAACTCGATTATATAATTTTAATAATTACACATGTACCTATAAGTATAATTATATTTTATACTATTTTCTAGTGATAAATATTTACAATGCCGATTTTTTATCCAGTCTCGTGGATCGTGAGGACCTTGAACCCATTGTTGACCCACTTCAGAGTACGCACCTAGAGCATGTTCTCCCACACTGCTCCAGGATTTTTAAAGATTCATTTCAAAGTCACTATTCTCTTAAATTATCCGTATCTCTAATCGTATTCTCTTAAAAATCCTTTTAAAGTATTCTAGTAAACTTGGTACCATTACCTGATTATTCCCGAAACAAAACTAAATCTCTTAAGTCTGCATCCAGCTAAATGTCAGCATATAAATATAGCCGTGCTCAGTCGTACCACATTTTTGTTACCAACACTGGATACCGTTACAAGTCGTGGTTGCGGTGTTCGATTGCGGCAGCTAGCCACCACAATGTATGTTTGAGTATTGTAAAATATACCGTTTATTCTGGAGACCGTGTGGATGAGCGATAGACCACAGGATAGGTCGATAGAATTGGGATAAGCGCATAAGCTTTTGATGTAACGTAAGCAAAATAGTATTTATAATTCAAATTCAGTATCCAAAATACGCAAAAAATATGTTAGTTCCTCTCTGTTAGTACCTCGGTCTACTAAACATGGCGAGAAAGAATATACCTGTAAATAATTACCTACCATTAATTTATTCGTCCTACATTTCACCGACTCCTGATTCTGCAAGATTCCTAATTTCTTAATATATAGCTTGCAAGTTTGAGATAGTAAAGAGATCAGAAATAATATTCTCGAAACGTGAAATGAAGTTCGTTAACCTTTAATTAATTTCTGCAATAATCCGTAATCCCTCTCATTCTGAGGGTTATAGGAGGGTTTAGGGTAGTCCAAGTAAACAATGCTTATCCATTAGTTGACAAATATAATGTGTCGCAACAAACGCCAGAGATGACTTTTATTGAAGCGCGGACTGATTTGTATGGTCGTTTCGGTCAAACTTCACGCAGTTAATTCTTAAGATGTTTTGTTTGATGGTTAACTCAAAATACTTCTTTGGATATTTCTTTAGATTAAAAGGAGTGAATTATTGATATGTTGTCGAAAAGTATTTTGTTAAAAAGAAATTCCATCTACCCAAAAGTTGATTGATCTGAAATGGCAATCTCAACTAGCGGCGACCTGCTATTGTGGTTGTACACGCGTACATTTCTCTAAGGAAAGTTTTACTATTTTCTTTTGCAAACGATTGCCAATTACCTGGAACAATTTTACCAAAAATATTGATTAGAACTGACATAAAGATCTTACTTGATTTATAACCACGATACAATCCATGCTTTTAGGTTAGTGATGACTGTTACGTATAAACTCAAAGGCTTCTGTTTTTGACTGAAAATAGTAAAATCCCTTCCGCGTGAACACTTCCAAAGTTCTCTTTTAGTTTTGACTGAAAATATTTGTGTGATGTGACACTTCGAGAGTTCCCTTCGAACTAATCAATCAACCCTCTTCATTTACTGTCCACATCTTTTTATCTATATTTCGTGTGATGAATGATACATAATTATACTGCGACGAGGAAGGATATGAAACATTATCCCCGACGTCGTCGAACCGAATAAATTTACTTAACCAAATCAGATGACGTGCTTGTCGCGTGTCTTGGCTTACTGGTCTTTGCCACTTAGTCCTTCCACCATTTCGCACTAGAGGAATGTAAAATGTACTCTCAGATTCCTCAACCATGAAAAGACTGTATTTTTCAGTCCCCCAATGGCTCGAAGCCAATAATATACTTCAATATCATCGTTAGGTAAGAAATCCAAACAGCTTCGTTCTGGCCAAACAGTAACATGTAATTATTTGCAACTAAACATCGAAATAGCTCAATGTATCTATATTATAGTCCATAACAGAGTACCCGGGGTATGAACACAAAGCTCTTCCTTTTACGCAACGCCATGATACATAACGCAGGTGTTATAGTAACTGTTAACTAGGAGGTACAAGATAATAGTGAAAGCTCCATTAAAATTTCTATTTCCACCGTGTACCAGCTGTGCCAAGATTGTGTACCAGTTAGCTGGGTGTATGAGCGAATGTGATTACTATGACGGGAGACATTCCACGCAAATGCTAACGATGACGATGGCGACCTTTCTGCCTGAATAGACTTTTGTGAGTCGGCAAAGAGAAAGGTACCTAATACTTTTAATAATATGTCTTCAATATTTTTTTTTTGTTAAATGTAGTGGTAAAAACAGCTTCTAGGTATGTAAGCTCGGGGTTGCATCTAGAACTACCTTTTTCAGGCAATTAACACATTAAAGCAGTTATAAATCTATCTCAATAAAGTAACTGATACCAAAATAGCCACACAGTATTTTCGAAGATAGTCTCAGATATGCTCCCAGGAAGTCTAGTTGTTACTACGAAATGTTTGAAACAGAAACGTCTAAAGTTTTATTGTTATAAGCAGTATTCTGATTAAAGAACCTATCTCCTCGTACTAAACCTACCTAATAATATAAAATACGAGAGTACTAGGACATAAAGTTTATATAACCAAAGTACTGGGTATTAAATAACAACAGCTACCTGCTGTCAATCGGCGCACGCGCTTGCAATTAGCGCGATCTGAATTGCAAAACGACTGTCCACTTAGCATCAACCGCTATGCGTTGCTGCGTGTCAAATATAAATTGCGAGCTCCATTATTTTGATTGATGGAGGTCTGTACAAATCAAACTATGTAATCATATTGTGCCCTGTCGAGGAGGTCACTTCATAACATTCTGTGACAGTATCGAATGCAACCATAGCTGAATATTGCATCAGGCACGACACGTTTCTGTGTGGATGCTTCCGTATTCTATCCATCGTCAACCTTCATTCATTCTGTCATCTTTGTAACAAAATCGATTTTTGCGTTTTATCCCACGATCCCAGAAATCAAACTCGCTTTCCATATAACTGGCTTCTAAATTGCTCTTGTACTGATCAAGAAATCGGTGTATCAACAGGTTTCCTCGGACGTTCACACTCATTTTAATAGAAACTTGATTCGCCATCGCAGCTTCTTCAGGCCAGATCTACAGAGGCTTTCAAAACAAGAAAATCTTGTACCTATTTACACCCATCTAGTATCGTTTTATCAGCTTATTTAGTAGGGACATTCACATAAATTAATTTTCCTTCGTTTTTGGTTATGAATTCTACCACTGCCATAACAAGTTGTACATTTGTTCTCTGCCGGTAAGTGCTGTTTTTTCCTTTTTTATGATAAGGCTATCAAGCAGACTGCCATCTGATGGTAAGTGATCACCGCCGCCCAAGGACGTTAGTAATACCAGACACTCACTAACGCCATGCCAGCCATTAAGGAAGGAAAGAAGGGAAACAGTACGTTGCTGAAGCAACCAAGGTCAATTATGACCCTAACGAATGACTATAACCCAGGTATACCTACAACATACCTCTTACAAGCGAGGGACAAAGGAAGGCTGGGAAGGAGGAAGACTAATGGATGGGGAGAATGAAGAGAACTGGCTCTCAAATTGCAACCGAAACACGTATAAAATATTTCATGGTCGACTCTAAAAGGCGAGTGGTCGCTAGCCAGGCGGGCAGAGAATGCCCTACCACCAAGCAGCTAACTTCTGTCGCCTCTTACGACAGCATGGTCTGCCAGCGTCGGATTGGGGGTGTCTTAGGTGGCCATAATACGACAAAAAAAATAGTAATGTAATGTCCAAATTAGGTAGTCGTTCATTGCTACCAAGTATCGACTAATGTTTACGAAAGCTACTCGGGGTTGCTACACAGGTGTCGACTAGCAAGGCGATTACATGGCGTGAAGTAAAAAGCATATAATTCATTCCCGTGTTTGCAGTTGACACGACTAATGACGCACCCACGTAATAAGCACTGCTACAGCCCTTTGTGCGGCGTGGAAATTATAGGCAACGAGTGCCTAGAACTAATGCCAAGCTGCTATTATTGGTCATTGCGAATGTAGACCGCGGCAAAAGGAGTAATCTGACAACCAATGCGCCGCACAATACTTTGTGTTGCGCAAAGCCCAACGAGTTGTCCTTCCTCTCGTATCGTTCGGCCTTTTGCTACCCACTGCACTACATACTATCACTGCTGTTTTGACCTTAATAGAACCTGTATTTCTATGATAAGTATCGTTATTGTATCAGTCACAGTCACAGTTGCTGGGCGGAAACATGCTCTATCTGATGACCGAGTATGTCTACTTGCATCACGTCCATTGACATGTCTTAATTCAAATGAGACGCGATTATCTTGTGGTCGTGACGTCAGCGAACATCTGTTGCCTTGATGTAATCTGTTGCAGATACCAATTAAATAGGCAAAACGAGATTGCACTGATTGAAGTTATCCAAGCGGTAGATCGATTTTTCCGCGTTGTTGTACAAGATTATATTCCTCACAAAGTCAGCTAATGAACTCTGGCATTTGATGGAAATTATTTAAATATTGCGTTACTGTACGTCGTCCGAGACTTATATGTGAAACGTAGATAATACACTCAAACATGATAATACGCCGTGCGTTTATTCAGTACGCAATCTCGACAAAAAAGCGTAATGTTTATTTTGTACGATAAAGGCCTTGCTGTCCCCGTTACATGAGATAAAACAGAAATCATGTCTTCGCAGCCTGTATTACGATGCCCTACATTAGTTCTACACCGAAAGAAATATCAACAATGAATCATGCGTTTATTATAATGATAATGACGATTGGGTGAATTGTTCGCATTACGTAAACTCAATTCAAAGTTTTAACGATAGCTTTCGATTGCTATAACAATCTCACGTACTTATATATAGTTAAAGAGCATACCATTGTGCGATTGAATCGCTGATTATTGTGTTATGTGAACGTTTCCTGGATGTATGTGTGCCACCGAGGCATCCAGTGACAGCAAAAAATTGTTTCAATTGATCTCCATATCATCTAGTTTACTTTGCTATTGTTGTTTACAAAATTCTAAATAAATAATCTTGATATATCTTTTGCGTTTAATTCAATGAAAGCCAATGTTTTTGTTTTGATATAAATTGCTAGATAATATTTATTTGGATTTATTGCATACTTTGAATGTCTCATATGGGAAGATGTTAGTATTCATATTTTTATTAAGCCGCAAGAAAGTTATGGAACTTAACCTACTACTAAACGGTTTACGATTAACAGTAAACTATAAATTATTTACTATTCTCTAACAAGTAATTGGTAATAGTCAGCAGTAAAATTAAACGCGTTGTAAATGTTCGAATCACGAACGTATTAAATAGATATTCATTCATTCACGTTTAATTTGATCTATAACATATCAACGGGCAAGAAACAGAGAAAACCTTATGACTATTCAGTTTTTATTGCGGTGTAAAACTTGTTCCCTCTGGTGACCCCACGTTGTTATCGAATAACAACTAAATACCATACATTTTTTTACAATAGCGACGTGCGATTGCAGAGTCAATGATATCATCGCCACATTTAAATATGGCGTCAACTCGATCCAAACAAATATCTTTTAATATTTTACTTTTATGGGTTTTATCAACGGAAATGCAAGTTCGATAAAACTCTGCGACGTAAATAACTTTATGACGGTGTATTGTTTATTTAATTCTTGAATTCAATTTGTATATAAATAGGTAGCTGTGACCACGACTTCGTCCGCGTCTGCAAATCTCGTCCGTAAGAATCATCAGCAAATATTTCTATTCTAAACTAAAAGTAGCCTAAGTTACTTCTTATAATATTCGACTGGCAGATCAGCTATTTACACTGGAAAACCCCGTCAAAATTGGACCGATTCGGTCAGAGTTTAGCTGGGACAAATAGACAGACAGAGAGTTAAAAATTGTAAACAATGTGATTTTGATATATGTACCGTACATATGCATTTAGAAAAAAGTGGTTATTTTAATATTAAAATCAGACACTCCATTTTTATTTATTTGTATAGATTGAATAGTTGTTATTTCTATTGCCTATTAATACACAATCCTTCATGTTTCACCAGCCTGTAATGAGGGTTGTAATTGTTGAGAACAATAGGTATGAGATCAGCCATGTGTGTTTAGCGAACCCAATTCAACGTATTATGTTTGCTAAAGCTGCCTAAAATTTCCGCTTAACGAAGCGTGGTATGGTTCGGGCGCAATTCTCGATGATTGTAGTGACGAAATCTTAGTGCTTTATAATTTAATTTGCATGGTTCAATAAGCAGTTTAAAGTTTTATATCATCACTCATTAATCACTTCGGTGTACTTAATCTTTTGGAACGATGCGAGATGTACAATTCAAGTTTGGGTATATTAACATGAAATTCGGAATATCATCAGAGACCTTTACGTCTTGATTAAGGAACGATTGTAGAATTGTTTTTGTTGAGGACAATTTAAAAAATTCTAATCTGTGTGACTCAAAAATTACTGTTAAAGACCTGGACTGATAAATATATATATTTTGCTTAATTAAATAACGCACAAACTAGTAGACAGGTGAAATTATCGTGAGTGGCTACTGTCTCCATTCGTAATATCAAAAGTTTCGTCGACTGCCAGAAATTGCCCTCCGATAAGCACACGTGGACCTTTTTTTTGTTTCCTCCATCGTTGCATATTTTGTTAATATTTACTATAGCTTTTTTTGGAAAGTAAACATTCCTGTAATTTAAAGACGCGTTGTTTGTGTTGAAGCATTATTGTTATGTTATGCTCTTGATTAAACCTAAATGAAAGACATTAAAATAACATTGAATCTGTAAACACTGCCTCGTCAACACATCGTATGTTAATTTTCGCTTGGCGGTGACTCCGATGTTCTACAGCATATTCGCGCGCAAATGCTAAATATGACGCTGTGCTAAATGTTTTACACTCGATTCCGCATTGCGACCTCTGCAATATTATGTTTACGTTATGTTTCCAATTTGTATCCTGGGTACTTTGATGGTTTAATGATTAGTCTATAAAATCGTGTTTTTATTGTTTTTTAATAATGTCGTTAACGCCTTAAGTATTACACGTGCGGTGTAATTATAGTTGCTAGATGAACGTGGGTTTATCGTAATAGGTCTTTATAGGTACGAAATGGATCGACGGATGTTTTACGCACTCCTTTTCCTTTGTTCTGGTTTGTACACAGCTGGGAATTAATCTGCCTACCATCAACGGAGAAAATTATTTGGACAATTGAATAAATTATTAAATAAATGTTCGCATCAGTTAGGCGCAACATAAATATATTTTTTTTTTTTTTTTAATTTTATAAATTTTCAACATGCCGAAGTTATCCGTAACGTTATTTTGTAGAGTACTACAGAGCGCTTGAACTTTAATGTATTTGAAATAATTGGGACAAAATTGAATGTTACTAATTTGACATCAGTTCTGTGTCCAAACATTACTCTTCAATTCATCAAATTTATGAATTTAGCGTGTACGGCTTCATCCCTGACACGGTATTATCCACCCACCCCGTCATCAACGTTTGGCCGTTGAACCGAGCTAATGGATTACCGCGGTGACGCCATTAATCATCCGCCTTAGGATCCCGGAAATAACAGTAAAAGTTCGATGGCCGACCTTTACCCATAGATCATGACCTTGGCGTATACAAGGGTGTCAGGGTGCCTCCCTGAGGAATTCCTATTCAATTTGTACCTGAACAATTAATTTGAATAGAAAACAAGGGACATTAAAATAGTAAGAAAGAAAGATAGAAAGGTTTATTTCGTCATCATAGCAGATAAATTACAAGTAGGTCATAGTTATAATAGGATGTGCTAATTATGGCGAAAAAGGTGAACACTCAGCATATGTCACGGAACAGCAAGGGACCACGACTACTGATTTTCAGTGCAAACCATAACGTAGCTCGGATACGTTCTATAAAAAAAAAATTTAAACACTAAATCGAAAACATCTAATTGATTGATATAATAGATGGTGCGGGAACGGAATGGGATTCTTTAATAATTTATTATTATACTTGTAATAGTACTTATGTTATTTACAAATAATATTTGTCGAACAGCTACAACTGGAAACATTGTTGACATATCATTGCATACAATCGATTACGGTTGATTGCCAATCTTATATAAGAAGTACTTTACCTGATAGAGTTGTATATCAGTCTTATCGAAAGATCGAATACTTCCTCACGACTTTGACGTGATCTGTCGTCAGCGATATCACGCGCTGATTTATATCTCTGTTATAATGCAGAAAGTACTCCACGGTATCAATTAAATGTGTCAATGCTCAGAAGTGCAAACGTGTCTGTTGACCACGTTCGCTTTCTCTCGCTCATAACTGGAGTTCATCGTTACGCTTCTAATTTTAAGAGAAATTTTGTTAAACACGTGTAGTTAAAGTTCTCAAAGCAAAACCCTACATTTATTACCAATTAATATGGGGTGTTATTTTTTAGAATGACACTATAAATCTGCAAAATTTAATGAATACTTCAAAGAGATGTCATAGATAGATCCTATTAAAAGTATCGTCGGCTAAAGTGACAGATCTCGTAACTCCATTAGAGCAAATTTAACAGGAAGCACAAAATACTTCACCATCAAAAATGTTGTATATAGGTTTGTTATGATTTTGTTTAGAACCCAGCTGTGCCCGCGACTCCGTTCGCGCGGAACTTGTATCTATAGACGGAATTCTTTAAATAGACATTTTTTTTATTTGTGCACCGATTTAAGTAAAAATACTAAGTGACAATCCAAGCTTAGCTCAACACATCAGTGAAACCGCATTCAAACTTGCTCAGCTGTTTCTGAGATAGCGCGAACAAAGGCACAGATAAACAGACAAAAATTCTGTTAAGAATTATTTTGGGTTCTATTCCTAACTACAACCCCCACCTATAAGTTTCTTCCGTGTATCTTCCGAGTACAGACATCGATCATCGAGCGACAGCGGAAATACGTTATATTCTATTTACCATTTTAAACTGTAAATACCTATTATAAGGATTTAACAGTATTTATTGCCCATGACTGCATTAAGAAATTAGCTATATTTAGTAAAAAAATGTCGTTAATAAAAAAGGGAGTTGCAATGTTTGACGCTTTAGCCGACTGTATGGAAAATGCCGTCGGAATAGAATTTGAGGAGTTATAAAGCCTGCTTTGAAATATCATTGACTTCCTTGCTCCAAACAGGGACAACCACTATCCGGACTCAAAGGTTAACGATCGCCCTTCTCTCGTCACGGTGTCCTTTTTCTAATGTCATTAGTACGCAGGAACTCTTCGACTCATGCTTGATGCTTAGTTTCACATTACGAGTATACTATGTTACAAAATATGAACTCATTTCCCTTCTATATGATTTCGTAATCTCCTGTTTTTGTGTTACAATAATTATGAATTCAGGTAGCATGTATTACTGGAGCATTATGTAGATTTGAGATTAGCGAGACTAGTCACGGCATAATATAAAATGTTTGATGTTGCGAAATTTGTGTATTACAGTTTTTAATAATACGCAGTAGAGTCACGGCCATGTTGGTGATCGTTTATTAACAGCGTGTGCACCGAATTTGTCATTAGCGTAATTCGGTACGCAGTGGGTGGCTCCGGCCACTGCACGCTCCCGCTTGTACGCTTCATTGTACTTCATATACTTATTTTTCCTTTTTTGGTTTTGGTCATATCTACTTACAGCGCGTCTACTTCATCTGCGTATACTGTGCAAATTTACTTTTTTTTTTGTTTTTGTCTGTAGCCATCGTCGTTTTAGTAAAAATGAATAACGTAGATACGATTGCAGTTGTTCATTTGATTTCATCAAAAGAAAAAGTTAAGGCTCGTGGTAAATATAGCATATTTGAGCAATAAAATTTAGCTACTGATGCTTGTTTATGAAAACTCTCCAGAACTCAAGCGATGTTTTGAAATCACGGTTCTAGCTTTTACGCCATCGTAAAAGCGTGGCTTAACTCTTTATCGAAATAGATTTTACGGGTTATTTCTGCTTGTTTCATAATAAGATGTTAACTGAACATTTCAATTTTACACTCTTAAAATTGCTCAAATGATACATCAATTCCTTCAGCACGCTAAATTTATGTATATAATTACATCAGGTCTTATTGACTGTTCGTAATTAGTTGATTTAGTGTCGAAAATATATGGTGTCGAATCCATCTGTATATGAGAATGTTTCTAATTTCTATTGACCACGATTAATTTATAAATAAACAAGTTAGAACCGGAAAAACGACATGCTGCTAATCGATTTAGTCATGAAAACATTCGTTGGACACAGTGTGTATTATAAAAACGAACGACCATTTTATGGAGATCCGGCATGTTTTAAGCAGTCTTCTAAGTTATTAAACTTGAATGACGTTATCGGGTGGGTGGGAAGGTCAATTTTCATTGGTTTATTGTTCCGACCGGAGCTGCGGTCAAGGTGAGCGCGGCGCCAGCCAGGAGCCGAGAAAACAAACACACGTATATTTGAATAATTTCGCGAATCTGCTTAGTGTCTTGCTGTTGTCAGGAGCTATTTGTTTCGGTTAATCGTATCTTCAATGGAAACGAGACTTTAGGTATCCTTTGCGTTTCTGTCTCTTCGTTGTTTTCGTTTAAATATTCTAATTCTCTTGTTATTGTTGTTCAGATCTTTTCGACATGGTTTGGTTGGAAACTGTCATTTGTATATTTGCGAAATTATTTATCTACTAGGAATATTTACGAATATTACTACAGTTCAAAAGACTGACATGGTATCAGTAAATCTTTC
>DWKC01000936.1:0-11124 GCA_018249195.1 Racta chiria
TTTAAAATGTTGGTGTCCAAATTTTATTAGATCCTTTTCACTTTAAAAAACACCAATTGTTACTATGGCATAGACAACGTAGAGCTTACACATATAAGCGTTAAATGTGTACTGTTATTTCTTATTTACTGAGTGGAAGAACGAAAATTTCCGCGAAGTTACGAGAAACTTACTAAGAAAATATATACTATCTATAAGTGTGTCTTTCAAAATATATCGAATCAAATCATTTATTCCATCTTAGGAACGAATATCTCAGTACTTAACAAAAGTCAAAAAGATAACAATACCAAGTCCCTATATTGTGATAGAATTAATAAAATAAATAGAAGATAATTCTATGTTCATACGTTTATGTTTGAGATTCAATGGCCGTGTGTGAGTTGTCCTAACATATTTATTTATTTAACTTCATATCCTCCAACTAACTTGCGCCTAGAATTTAATGCATTGTACTAGACGGGTAGTAATTTCTTCTAATCGATTCAAATACAAGGTATTTAGAAATATTGTAACGTTGCAGTAATGCGTTAGTTAAAACACTAACAATGATATCGTAAGATGTAGTCAATAATTATACGCGTTAATTTCAAATAAAGTTGCGCTAATTCAAGGGAAATTAATAAATTAACTTACAAGCAAACCATTAATATTGGCCACATGTACGTCAAGATCACATTATTATTAATAAGTTGACTTATTTGTTGTTAATGATACTAGATATTAATGTTATTAATATTAATATTAGTAAATTAATAATGTTAGTAAATTAATATTAGTTTTAAACTAGTTTTAGTACAGAGACGGTAACATTGTTTACTTAAAGCACGCATTGCGTAGAGGAGATGAACGACCACTGCAAACTGCAGTCTGTTCACACTATACGCCAAAATACACTTGTACTATTGTTTAAATTTTACTTAGGGCTGCCGAAAAATCTCTAGATACTATTATACTCGTAGATGAAGACTGATTTCGCGAATTCTAAAGTTTCGTAGTCTTACAACTTAAAATAAAATGCAGTTAGCATTAAAAGACATCGTTTATATTGATTATAGAAACTGTACCTGCTATTGCTGTGTTTTCAAAAATCAACGATGCATCCTTCTTTACTAGAGGTAGAGACAACACATACGTACAACCATGTTGACCAAACCCTTACATTGACGTAACTTTGAATTGTTTTTATAAAGACAATGATGAGAATTGATTATTGCTTTTTTGTTATTAATTATTATAATGGCATGTAATGAAGTTAGTTTTGTTAATTTTTGGACTTTGGTCAAGCGAGCTATTGGTTCCTAAGACGAAATAAATACGAAGATTAGCTTTCATTGTCTCTACATATCTTTACGGTTCACAGGTAAGGAATGCTTATTAGCTTTAAGTCTACCTATTATACCTCTAATCTTTTTATGGGTCAATAAAGAATAAATAATTATGAATAAATTATTTTAATTTAAATTTAAATTTGGTAAATGGCGTCAGTTTCTGAAAGTTAAAGATTGGCTCTACCTATATAATTTAATTTTACCTCGGCGACGGTATGGTTTCTGAACTTGAAATCAACCATATGTTTTATTTGCTTCGTTCACAAGATCGAAGAATCATAACTAAGGTTCCACTGTCCATTGTCGAAGGTCCACATAATATTATCTGGCTCACGTCAACTCGTAACATAAAACTAACTGTCATAAAGTAACTGAAGATAGTTTAAATATTCAAAGTAGTTTTGGCAGCTCGCCGCAGGTCCTCTGCCCAGATTTTCCGCTGCACTTTCTCAGAGTAAGCTCTTGGTACTGTGATGTAATCGGACATCTTAATTTTTAATCGTTTGATTCCACTGCAACTCTCGTAACTCCTTATGTAATGTCTTTAGGACGTATCGTGGGTGTACCGATTTTGATAATTCTTTTACGGGTTTTTGTCGTATTATTCGAAAGCTGCTTGTCATGTGTGCTTCTTGTCATAATGCGTTACTAATTGACTTCAAATACGTTGATGATGTTCTCATTTTATTACTTTTCGATGACATTTGAAGTCTGTTTTTGTTTTGAATGATAAAAAAGTTTATGCAAGTGTAAGGTGATCGCTAGTAGCTAAATGACATTTTTTTATTATATTACGTGTCATATGTTTTATTATATTACGTTTATAATAATATCGTATTATTCTTACGAGTGACACCACATTCCACCACCCATCGTATTTACATTACGTAGCCGAGTTACTGGTAAATCACGATTTGCATAAAAAATAATTTCACTTTTGTTTCAAAACTGTTTTATTTGATTTTACAGACGCAGCGCATACCGTTATTTGTAAATCCTTAATTTATAAATACTTACTTAGCAAGTACTTAATTAATAATTAAAATTAGTACAATCATTTAAAAATCTTTAAAACATGAAGTCATTACCGTCTTCCCGGTTATCCGATTTCACCAAAAGTTCGACTATTTAATAATAGGTACCTACTGTAAATAGATAATAGCTAACCTAACCTTTTTCTAACCAATTTCATCTGAATCAGTCCAGTGGTTTCAGAGTCTCCATACTAATTTTAAACTGTTATTCTGCTGGAATAAAGCTCGTCCCAGGATATGGACCAATATAATATAACGAAAAAAGTTTCGTCAAAATCCATCCATTAGTTTTGGTGTTAAAGGCGAACATCAGACAAATAAAAATACCTGAAATCATATTTTTGGCTTCTGTAACTTGTATGAGAATAAATACATTAACGGCGCACCCAATACTGAGCTCCGTCTCTCCCCATCGCTGAGGAAGCCTAGAGCATACTCCACGAGCTGTTCCAGTGAACATAAGTGGAAATCCTAAGCAACTAAGATCGACTATATACCTTATTATCTCCGGTTATGTTACATCATATTATTACAAGAAAAGATGGTTGGATTGTGTGAGAGATAATTTGATTGTAGAGTTACCTGCTGGTAGGACAGAATGGAAGAGAGAAACATTGCGCCGACCACAAATAAAATTGGGGCAAGGGTAGGTGATGATGATGATGATAGATCAGATAGAATCATATAGATCATCAGATAGATCAGAATATTAAAAAAACTGGGATTGAATTTTACTTTTATTTAGTTGTAATTATTACATTGATACAATATTCTGGATTATGCCTAGATGTACTTATGACTTGACCGCTTGCTTAAGTTGAGAGTTAATTATAATTAAACCGGTTCAATTAAAGAAAACTCTAGTTGAAGGGACTTGAAAACTATTTTAGTAAGTACTTAGTACATTATATTTACAGTACTTTTTAAATGTACAATGTATGATAGCAAAATGCAATCAAAACAAACCATTATAAGTGCGATTAAACTTTAACGTTGGTTATAAACAATTATACGAGTGTTTTAACAGTTTAATTTACAGATTGTACACGTTCCGTAACAAATCATACACAACACATACACTTTAGTAAACACTTGGATTGTCGGTGTTTTCTTTTTAATGATACTTATAAGTAAACTTTGATTTACTGTCTCGTCACCCTGATCCGGATCTCTGCTCCTGAATGTCTTATTTGATGAAAACCGTAGCTGGACCCATCTTAGCCACTGGCGGCAGTATTGCATATCAATTATATTTAATTTACTATTAAATTTCTACGAATGTTTCAATGTAAAAAACGTGTATACAGTACATATATAATTTACGTGTATAAAAACACCTATTAATGTCAAATGTTCACAATTTTCTTTGGTCATGTTACTTAGGAATTTGTTGACTTACAATTAAATAAATAATTATCTACTTTCTTAAGTTAAAATTTATTACAGACTAGTTTTTCCTTCCTGTGTATGTATAAGGGATAGAACCCAAAACAACCATTTTTAGAATTTTTGTCTGTTTATCTGTGCCTTTGTACACGCTAATCTCAGAAACGGCTAATCCGATTTGGATATGGTTTCCACTGATGTATTGGGCGAAGCTTAGATTGACACTTAAGGGTATTGTATATATGACAATTTAAAGAATTTCATCTATACAAATTTCGCACAAACGAAGTCTCGGGCTCAGCTAGTACTTCTTAAGTTTACGACTTTGTTATTCAGGGTAGCTAAAACTTGACATGTAAAAACACACCTAGTCCCATATAAAATGGGAAAAGGTTTTATTTACGTACATAATTTTTTTAATTCATCTCCATAAGTCAAGGCTGGTTAGATGATAGTATCATAATAATGCATTCATGCTCTGATACATAAATCATTACGGCCTTGGATTACTTGTAAAAAAAGCCCATAATCATTAAGGCCCAATAATTAGGTATTATTGCTACGTACATTACCAAACTAGGCTGTATGTATGTAATCATTGTTGACTTCAATCAATTGCCCACGGCCTTCAAATAATGAGCACGGGTCTCGTAAAAGAGGAGGCCCACAGCATAATGCTCCATATTGCTATTTCCAGGAGGAGGGTAGCCCAAGTATGCAAATTATATTTATCATTTTTGTCGCGGGACACCTTTGATAATTTAAAGATAGTTTTGTATAAAAAATTTATTGATTGGTAACTTGTGTAAATGACATGAGTACACCCGATCGCCCGGTATAATGAATGGTTATGGGCTGAAATTACTGACTGAATGAATATGTGGTGTCCAGGTAAACAGCGCGGTCGAGGACCGTACGATTTTATAACGCATACGCAATTTTTTGTCAACATACGGCGCGGGCGAAGCTGCCGGTGGAAATTAGTTTGACATTATATGAAAAGTACAAACCAGCATAATAATCAACCACGCTGGTCAAATACGGATTGGTAGATTTCATAACCTTTTTAGACCTTTACGGGGAACTCTCAGGTGTGAATGTTTCCTCACATAATATCTAAACTTACTTACTAATTTACGGAATGCGCAGCGCTCTTAGAGCCAATACCAAATTAAACTTATAATTGCTGTGCCCTACAGGGTCCATGTACGACTAACATGTATATTATTAAGTATACATAAATGACATGGAAGGCAATAAATATATGAATATGAATACTTTGTTTATATAACCAAACATATATATTAATTATTATTAATATTTATTAAAATATTTTATTTTTCAAAAGTTATTGATCAAGTCTTATTTCGACTTCTAATTATTTTCTTCATAATAATCAACGAAATTTACCACCTACTTGTAACAACGTATATTTTTAAAGATTTCCAAAAGGATTACTTCGCGAGTTACTCAAAACTAAATAAGGAAGGATGGAATTTCTTACCATAAAACAACTGTAACCAATAGCATCTTTTTTGTAAATGATAAAACTGAGATTACGGTCTCCAATATAACAGAAAGCTGAAGATAAATACGGATATTATCGTATCAACTTAAAATATTATCGCACATTTTAAACGAAAAAATCTTTTTAAATCATTTTTTTTGATACTAAATGCTAATGATTTCTTGCCTACTACCTTTCTACAACTTAAATCTTATGGTACTGCAAAATCTAAGCCGACTGGGCTAACAAATTCAACTGGGAAATCTAAGCCAACTAGGATTAATCAACCCAGGGAAAATTATCCATTGGGGAAAACTAACTAAACTGAGAAAACTATTCTGACTGAGAATATTTGTCCTAACGGGAAAACTTATCAAACCAGGAAAACTATTCCGACTGGGATTACTACCTAATGGTAAAATTAATCAAACTGGTAAACTTATCGAACCGCACAGAATTGAAAGAAAAGGGAATTCTAGTCAATTTTGAAGGTCATAACGAACTCCTCTGGGAAAATAGTTTAAGAGTTATTTCCCTTTCGGGACAACTAGAAATGAAACTATACCTAACCTAGTCACCTAGACAACGGACGAGGTTAGTACAAGGTTTCGCTGTTACTTTGCCCTATCTGGTTGCTGAGTTCTGTACTATTTATTATAGATATAATATTTTATGTATATTTTTTTGTTGCCCAAAACATCTTCATATATTCTGAAAGCTCTTTCAGGATCCCGTTTTAAACAGTCAGTTACAGTCTCGTCCTCTTTTAGGATCCCGTTTTAAACTAGACACCCACACAGTCAGTTACTCGTCCATCTACGGCGCTGCGGCGGCCTAACAAAGAAGCTAATACAAAATTTATTTATTTATCCCTTGCCTGTATTTATCCTAATAATATTATAAAAGCAAAATTCATCTCCGTTACTCTTTCACGCAAAACTACAGAACGGATCTAAATGAAATTTGGCATAAAGATAGATTATAGTCTGGAATAACATATAGACTACTTCTTATCAACATACCAGGCGAGCGAAGTCGCGGCTGGAAACTAGTAATTAAGAAATTTTAGGTTTTAATGTGATAACTTAATGGTTGGTTCTGGAAATATGAAAGATCCATAGCACATTTAAAAGATAGTAAGAATAATATTGTAATCATGGAACAGGAAAGGAATCTCTTTCTGATCCTTTAGTTATCTTCCTTCTTGTGTCATCTGATATATAGTCGGTGTGTATAAGGTCCGTTGGTGGCTGGTACTTTAACAGTACTACAGTGTATTGCTTTCCTTCTTTCTTCGTCTTCCCCGCGCTTGCATTATTATTTTGCCATAAACTTCTTTCTTTGCCGGCAACGCGTCGGTGACACATTGGTGTTACTACTGTTCATGGGCAGGGATGATCTCTTATCAGGGGTCGCGTCTGCTCATTTGCTGCATAAAGCTTTAACTACAGAACCCAACTGAGGTATGCGGCTGTTTTATTTGTTAAGATATTTACTTATCTGAATGTTGTCAATAATATTTTCTGAGGTGCTTTAATCTATTTATCTGTTGATTGTTATCGAAAGACAGTCACTTCTTGAAAAATTTTTATCGTTCGTTCAGTAATGTCCAAGAAATTAACAAAACTAACTATTTACAAAACACTATAAAACTAATAAAAAAGAAAATAAAAAAAAGTTAATGTGTAATATCCTGATAGACAATACCCAAGTATCATCGGCTTTATAAAAATTACACATATTTGGGCCGAAAAAAACCTAATTAAAGAATAATTTCATACTATACACCGAGCCCCACAAAAGAATTCCGGACTTTGGAAAGCTGTTATGTGGACGTGACTAATTGGTCAATCTTTCTCGTTAACCGATTATTAAGTTCTTAATTTATTGAATCTATAATATTTCGATTAAAACAATATCGTTATAGTTACTGTGAAGCCACTGTAAGAATATCTATTTCTATAAATTTATAAACACTGCCGAGACGTTAACTTATAAATACGAGTAGACAGGCTCTTTCTGTAATACACATATTTGTCCTCTTGACTGCTTTATCCCAAAGCAAGATGCCATAAGACATGCTATGAAAATATGTAAAATGCAACGAGCCTAGCAATATCAACATAGTTAAGTTATGTTATTTTTCTAACAACAGAGTTTAATCCCGAGAGTTGTTCATGTGGGCTCTTCTGTAGTTTACTACGAGTATTTTAGGCCACATCTGAGAAGACAGTGGAATTTTCTATATTTAATGTTTAATTAATTATTTTTAGGGTTTTATTTACATTTGGTTTCATGAGCCCTACATAAAGTTTAAGTTCCATATAACGTAACTCGATTTGACTACAAACTCCCTAAAGTATCCGAGTAACTCAACTTTAGTTTGTTCACCTTGTTTTCCATTCAATGATACGCTATGTAGCGTTGTGACGCTGTGTGACGCTTGTGGGTGTGCCCACTCACATTATCGTCAACAACGTCATTATTAAGTAATAAATAGTATTCTCACAGTTGAAAAAATAAGTAGAAACTCCTTTTATTTATATTTTGTTATTTTATTATCTAGCCCGTTATTTAGTTATTAATTCAAATGCCTCCATTACAGTACTAGAGATTCTATAATCTTTTTTTTTTTATTTGATTGGGATCCCTTTTTTTCTCTCCATTTAACGACAATTATCTAAAACGTCATAAAATGTTATGTTACTTTTATTATATAGAGTTTATAATTTAGTATTTTTAGCATTTAGTAGTATATCATTAATTGTAAAAGATAGACGTGCATCTATAGAGCGCTATTTACATCCTCAAAATTATGGTTTTTTTCTTTTAGTCTTAAATATTACTGAGGTGGTATCTGCAAAAAGCACATTTTGAGCATATGCCAACAAAGAAGGGTCCCAAAATTGAACCCTGCGGTACACCCATCACAGCTAGTTACCTCAATGATTAAGAATCATTTATACTAACTTTTGATATCCTATTACTCAAATAAAAAAAATTAGGCTAAGGGCAAAGCTATTAAAACCTTAACGACTAAGTTTAAGCAGCAATATTTCGTGCTCAACGCAATCAAATGTTTAAAAAAAATCACAAAATACATGTATAGTTTTCTGTGTTGACTCCCATGTTTTAAAAATATGCTTTAAAAGCCTAGGCCCAGCATCAGTACTACATTAGCTCTCCTTCTTCCCATTCTTCTTTTGTCTCCCGTACTGAAGTATGTGAGTGGGATCAATTAATGGCGTTATTGATTATGGTTGCTCCAGCGATGTACTGCTTCCCTTCTTTCTTTGTCTTTCCCGCGCGTGTGGGACTATTACTTCCTTTCTGGCAGGCAACGCAGTGATACTCTCGCCGTGATACCGCTCGCCGTAATACCCTTAGTCTAGTGTCGCTAATGTCCACTGGCGGCGTTCATCACTTACCATCATTTGATCCGTCTGCTCATTTGGATGCATGTATAAAAATATTTTAGAATTTTAATAACAATATAAGTAAAACACCTGGTGACTTTCAGTTGCTTACCTGTAGTTAGAAACTTCGCAGACGATATATTTATTTTATAACTGTAAAATCCCAAGCTACAGAAAGTTTGGAGACTGAACTAATAAACTGTTTTGTGAACTTATCTACCTACTATAATTTAAAATGTTTAAAAGTTACGATACTGAACGGTTTATTTTTATTTTCTTTGTAAGCTAATAATTTATTTCAACCTCTCTTCTCTCTTACACTCTCATCTATTACACATACACACATAGTATAGTATAGTATTGTATAGTTTAAAATATCTTTAAATTATCTTTAAATAGTAAGTACGTCTTTTTAATGTACATAATCATTGTATTCTATAATAGAGGAAGGTGTTAGTCTTCCACAACACAGGGAATCCTAGTGTGGGGCCACAGAACCTCGTTTGCATTCAAAGACAATCACAATTAAATAAATATTACATCAAACAATCTGATGTCGTCAACAGATCGTAACATCACATCGTAAAAGAGGATTATAGATAATGTTTTAAAAAGTATAAAAATGCAATGTTTATTAACTTTTTAATATTTCCATACTACAGCCATCGGTAAGCGCGACCAATATGGCGTCAGTGCAATGTTGGCAATATTGACAATTAGCATTACGTTATCATTATTAAGGTTGACGCGATAGTTACTATTATTGACATATGATTGACTGATAAAATAACAACGTCAAAAGTTGATATTTCATCACGCCATTAACACTATAACTAGAAGTATATTTGTATAAAAACATATTCCTTAAGACACACATTTTCAAGAAATACAGAGATTGAATAATCAAATGCACGCCAATATTATATTTATGAATTCTACCACACGTCCAAGTCACAATAGCTTCAACCTCATACAATTGTGGACCATCTCCTTTCAAATAGAACGGATGAAATTAATTTTTACACGCATAGATACAAATTTTTACCCTTTCTTTTACATCGGTAGGGCATCGAACCACACTCGAAAAGTACCAACAACTAAACCAATAACGAAACAAAGACTTGTAGAGCATTTATCAAGCGAGAAAGCGCAAACTGCATAGGTACACGTTTACCTACAGACCTATATTGTTCGGTCTAACACTACAATACGTACATTATTTGCAGCGTCTTTTGTCCTCTTTTATCCAAAAGTCTATTGTTATTTCTCGCTGTTTTCGCAATGGCCTATCAGCATAGTCTGCACAGTGCTGATAGACTACCAAGAACCAGGTCGAATACGTTTTATAAGTATCTAAATAATGCTGTTAAGGCCTGAATAATTCATTGGCACAAGTGATTTTGGAGTCCGTTTATATGAGGTCCTTGGCGATTATTTGGAATTTAAGTTGCCAAGATAATAAAACGAAGACCTGCCTAATTCATGGGCACACCTGATTTGGGAGTCCGTTTAGATGAGGTCCTTGGCGATTATTTGGAGTACATGTTGCCAATATTATTCCATCAAACAAGTTATGAATTACAATAAAATTAATTCAACAATAAATAAATTCAACGGATGAATTCTTCACAACCTTCGTGACTTAATGTGCACGCTTTTTTGTGTTTGTTAACCCGTGGCAGCTGTAGCTTATTTGGTAGAGCCTCCTGCTGCCTGCTGGCTACTGCGAGAGGTTCTGGCATTTAGGTCAGGGCAGAAGTTTATGTATCTAAGATTCGTTCTCGGGTCTGGTGTTAACGTTAACGTTATCAATATCACCCGCGACTCAGAGAATCTTTGTGTGGGGGTACGAGAGTGTAGGCGTGGAGAAAGTCGTTTACTTATTCTCTTTTTGAATATACTCTTCAATATCATGTAATTTAGGCCCCCAAAGGACTTGAATGAGGGGCCTCTTGTTCTATTACCCAATAGGCTTGGCATTTAAGCTTTTAGGCTTGTGATAGACAAATATTTTAACATGATTATGATGTCACATTTTCCGACAACTTATTAAGCTCTTGTGATGACTTGACTTTCCTCTCGACATACAAAATATAATCGTCCAAGTGCATGTAAAAGCTAAACAGGAGATTGCCGAAGAAAAGTGCAATATTTAATCTGAGGAAACCTGTTTATTGTATATGCCACTAAATTTATGTAACGTTACACATACCTATATAAAATTACTTAGATTTAGTTAGTAGATGTATTTAAACAATATCACTAATAAATAAATACCTTGGACAACTCACACACGGCCATCGAAGCCCAAACTAAGCGTTAGCTTGTACTGTGGTGATCAGACAACTAATAAACATACATATATATTTTTAAATACATATATAGATAGATATTATTACACCCAGACACACAGAACAAACATTCCTGTTCATCACAGAAAAGTTTGTCCT
>DWKC01000937.1:0-11119 GCA_018249195.1 Racta chiria
ATTTTTATTTCGATTTTTTAAGTTGATTTAATAAATGCGAAAGTAGCTATGTCCATCTGTCAAGGCTGACACACCACTGAACCGATTTTGATGAAAATTGATACAGTCATAGATTAGAACTTACTTAAGGACATAGGCTCCGTTTTGTTGCGAAAAATAGGGGTGAAGGGTTTGAAATAGGGGGTGAAAATTTCTATGGAATTTTGTCATCGTCGAACTTATAACTACAAAACTAAGAACCATTTATATTCGTAAGCATCTTATGATGCTCGAGGCACCATTACTTTGTATTGTTATCGAGATGCGCCGAAGTCGGAAAGGTCAATAAATATTTGTTCTAGCGTGTTTGACATTTCAACTTGCGTGATTTCCAAGGATTTCCTATATAACGTTACGATACGGGCATCGACATCATAGTTAACACAAATGACTCAAGAACAAATATTTATATATTACATCTGCTGGATTGGCTCAGCTTAAAATCGAACCTGGGAGCCCTTGTTTCGCATGCAGGATCCTTACCATCCATCCATTCATCCATCAGCCTTTATTCGTCCACTGCTGCTTTCCAAGGATCATTACCAACTAGGTTAAACCGACATCTTATTGGTGCGAATCCCTTTCACCAAGCAGCTGCCTTCTGTCGCCTCTTACGACCGTCTGGTCTGCAAGTATGGGATTAAGGCCAGTATTCTTCGCCCCAATTCCAATATAAATGAAAAACTATCCATTTGATCATGTGATGATCTTTAGCAAAGTTGTTGTAGTTGAAGCTGAGCCCACTAAAGTTTCTGAGTTAGTACGATCGATTTTCGACAGATGACGCCACTTTCATTCCAATGAATCCGTGACATACACACGCACAAATATATGTATAAAGATTAAATTCAAACGTGGACGATTATTATAATTAATTCAATATTGGTTGATTACTTTAGTTAAACTTCATCTTATTATTAATGTCATGAGAACACACATTTAGTCCTTTATGTCGTCACATCCGCATTCCATCTCCAGGGAGACCTAATGGATCCTGGTACGAGTTTTGTCCGCACAATACACGTACATAATGATAATGATAACGGGTTGTATAATGATAATGGCTATTACAAAGCGCCATACATTGTTGATGACGTTTTTGATGAAGCGATGAACGTACCAAAAGGGCAGAAGGCAACTTCGCTGTCGATCTGTCACAGGGTTCTATCACGTATATACAACGTAAATTGGTCAAGTGCGTGTCGGGCGACATGCAACTTAGGTTCTGTAGTAGCCTTTACCACTAGTTAACCGCTTGGGCCTATCTAATCCAGATAGTTTCTCTTTTAATCTAATTATATTATGCTGGCAGCTATTTTGCTCAAAGAATTAGATTAATAGTTCAGCGGGGTAATGCTGCCAGCGTTCTAGGTACAATTGCGAATTTACAATTAATTTATTTATTTAAACTTTATTGACCACTATATAAAAAAAAAATATTGCGGTACAATTGGCGAGCTTAATGTGTATGTCAGGCTACTACTGGATCGACGCTCGCGGCGGCGGGCGGCCACTACAGGTGTACTGCAGGGGACACGCCACCTGCGTGTTCCCCGACAATCCCGAACCCGCTGCCCTCTACGAAACTGACTCCAACGTCCAGAGATTCTCACAGCGGGATAATGGATATCGGGTATTGATTTCGAATTTTTAATCTACTTCCCTATTGATAGACTGATAGGCTATGGCAATAGAAAGAAAGAAAGAAAGAAAACAAATTTATTTTGCCATTGTACGCCGATAGAAAAAGTAGAAAAATTAAAACAAAAATTAAAATATTAATAGGTATACAACGCAAAAAAAATGTAAAAGATCTTTCCTTTTTATTTCCTAATTCTCTTTATTGCTACCGCCTTCTTCGTTCCCCATTACCCTAAAGTTGTCTGGTAGAGAATGCTTTTAGCATTAAGTCCGCCTTTTGTTCCATTACATTTGTAAGGTTCAATATAGAATAAATAATAATAATATTATAAATACGAAAATAACTCTGTTTGTCTGTTACGATATCACGCCTGAGCCACTGAACGGATGTTGATGTAATTCGGTACAGAGATAGATCAGAGCATGGAGAAAGACTTAGCCTACTATTTTATCGTGAATTTGTATAGACGGAATTCTTTGTCATATCTTTTTTACTTGTACGCCGATTTCAATAAAAAATACCCTTAAGTGTCAATCCAGGCTTAGCTTAATACATCAACCGCATCGAAATATAATCAGCCGTTTCCGCAATTAGCGCGAACAAAGTCACATACAAACAGATTAACAACAGACAAATAGACAAAAATGTTAAATACTGTTGTTTTGCGTTCTATTTCTTACTACAAACCCGCAGTAAAATTTCTCCCATATATCGTCCGTGTACAGACAGCGAGACAGCGATCAGTTACAGATTTATTATATGTATGAATACAGAATAGAAACTATTTCACGCAGACGAAGTCGAAGGGATAAGTTTTATATTTAATCATAAAACTGTCATGGGGTCAAATCTGGAGAATCGGATTTACTTATAGCCTACCACGGCCATGTGGTTTAGTTGGTAGTGAACATATCTACGAACGAGGGAGCGGTCCTGGGTTTGATTTCCGGCCAGGGCAGATATTTATGTGACATGAGTGTGTGATTTATTATTAACTAGCGACCCCGGCTTCTCACGAATGCATTGCTGATACATAAAGTACAAAATATCTATATACAACATTCACAGGTTTTGGTACTTAATTGGATTAGGATTATTAATTAGTTTTAAGTATACATTTATATTAATATTAATTATATTAATAAATTTATGTTAATATTAATTATACTAATAAATTTATATTAATATAAATTTGGATTATTAATTAATGCTGTACTTAAAAGCGCTTAAATGGTTATTGTGGAATATTAGGTTGCTTTATCAGTTTATGTAAATATTGCCGAATTTATTAAAATAAATTTTAATTCGGGATTAGCACATTAGTGAATACCCCATTCAAATTGGATCAGCTGTATCTGTGATTAGAGTGTACAAAGGCACAAATAGATGAAGAGTCAAAAAATCTACAAATCATTGTTTTGGGTTCTATTCGTTACTAAATTGTTCCAGTAATTGTTCCTCCCGAATATCTTCTATGTACAGACGCCGATCAGTTACAGATTGATTATATACTAGCTGTGACCGAGACTTCGTCCGCGTTTGAATTTAATATTTATATATATATTTCTTATGTGCGTGTGTACGTCACTGATTAATTGGAATAGCAGTGGCGCCATCTGTCGAAAATTGGTCGTACTAACTCAGTAACCTTCGTGGGCTCATACACAACAACTTTGCTAAGGATTTCACATGATCAAATGCATAATTTACGATTCTATTAAGGACATACAGACAAACATAAATTTATATATATATAAAAATATATATTGATTATTGTTGTAATAGACAAGAACACATTATTTCAAATATAAAGTTTTAAATATGTATTTTCATTTTGTTTTCAAATTATCAGATGTCCTATGACGCTAATGGTTCCGGTGGGATTCAACTCCGTTTCTTGAGGCTACTGTCCAATGGAGCGAGACAAAACTTCACCTACAAATGTGTTGACACAAAAGCACCTCAAAGGTAAATATTGCGAATTTTAAATAGCTAAGTTATTCAGGAAATATTGTATTGTAATAATATTATTTGTTTCTTTTATTTATTATTTTCCTCTTCACATTAATATATAACTGTGTACGTCTAAAATATGTAAACAAGCAAATTAGTGAGAGGCTGGAGTCCGTACTAGGGTGTCCTGTATGACAGATATTGAAAATTCTGTGTAACCAACGGAAACCTTCGAGTGCAGGTTGCATTTGACCGATTTTATTCGAAAAAAGATAATTTATTTTCTCAACAATTTCACAAAATATTACAATTTCTTTAAAAAATTGCCTTAGCGTTGATAAAAATAGACTCCTCAATGTCTGTTACAAACTAACCGCTGATTTTCAAAGCAACCCATTAAGATTTTTATTCCGAGCTGGTCTACTGGTGAACTTACCTTAAACTACATGAAAATGCCTTTTAATAACGAGTTGCTCTTCATTTTAGATCTGATATTCCCCCTGAGATGACACGATTGAACAACATCAGACTTTTCGGCTCCAATTCGGTTGAATTCAATGAACCGCAAGTTGTTAAGGACACTTGTGTGGTAAGTAATTTTACCTAAGACTTTAGATTAACAACAAATACTTTTAAAGAGGTCATCCACCATATTTATTTACTAGATGTGCCCGTGACTCCGTTCGCGCGGAAACTGAAAATGAAAACTTAAAATATTAAATTAATAAAATGTTTATTTAATATTAAGTAGATGAAAACTGAACTTAATATTAGAAAGAAAGAAAGAAAAATACATTTATTTACAGCTAGTGCAACACACACAAACTTAACACAAAAAATAAAAAACCTATATCAAACATGAAAAACACTTATTTTGAATTTGAGTTGAAACATAAAACCGTAAAAAGCATTGGACTCGGCACAAGCAGTGGCAACACGGCACTGATTCTCAGTCCAATCCTTTCCCAAGTACATGAAACCTAACATAACATGAATTACATAAAAACTTCACATAATATTAAGTAAATGAAAACTTACGTAACTGACTTAAAAAGAACACAAGCAGATCAAAACTTTATATTAAATAGATAAAAACTTTTATTTACAGGAAGGATTTGGTGAAATAGTCCTCGAAATTAAAACATCGCGCACCGAACGGTTGCCCATCAGTGACTTTCAGCCGCTGTCGTTCATGGACGCGCACCATCAATTCGCTTTTGAGGTTGGACCCATTTGCTTTGCATAAACTGCGCATAGCAACAAAGATGAATCTTATAATTATGTACTTAACACTAGTTACGGACCTTTGTAAATATTGTAAATAAATGTTGTGATGACCAAATTATGTCTTTATTTATCTAATATCCGTCCTCAAGATACTTTATCAGTATACCTAAATAAATATCTTTGGACAACTCACACACGGCCATCTGACCCTAAACGATGTGTTAGCTTGTACTAGGGTGAAATAGATATAATTACACCCAGACACACAGAACTAACATTCCTTCTCATCACAAAGAAGTTTGTCCTGGGTGGGAATCGAACGGGAATCCCACGGTAATGCATAGGCATTAGGTATAGACCATACGGTCTCGGCAGACGATATCTATCTAGCTTCTCATTGACTTTACTAAAATAATACATAAATACTTAGTGTAAATAAACCAATTTTTGGGCCAGAAGAAAAAAGCCCGAGGAAAAAAGTCCTGGTACTTACTCTTTTAAAACAAAATAAGAAAATTACAGAGTGACTTGAAAATGATAACTACGAATGCGAAACAGCAATCGCGTGCGCTGAAATCAAACCAAATGACCACTGCTTACAAAATCTTAATCCTAATACAAGTGATAGCATGAAGGGAGTTTAAATACTTATTAATATGACAATAAGTTTTTCTACACAATACTTGTCTACTTACCCATACATAATTTCATAGGTGTCCCACTTTGACATAACCAAAGATAACGTCCATCATCTTACACATACCCCAATGTCTGGCACCGAATGAGCGAGATTTAGGAAACATCTCAAAGCTGCCAAGGTATGCACGCTGATTCCGCGAGCACCTCTACCTCTGCCGCCGACTTAGGAGCCTCGATCGCTAACCTACCTGTACCTTTTGTGTGTATTCTTTTAAGCTGAAATTTTCAAGCGACATCCACTGTCGTAGTAAATATTGCACAGTGCTACGGAACATTTCAAGCGATTCGTACTCACCCTTCGCCGATCTTATTTGTTGTCTGTTGTGATATAGGTATGTGTATGTATGTAAGTAATTACTTATTGCAATAATTGTCCCAATTAAATTAACGAATTATGTTGGGAGTATGAATAAAACCAACTCAAATATCACAACTTACATTTATTTAACAGTACGAGTACATATTATAATACAAGTACAAAAGAAATAAAATACAAGTACCCAAAAAAAACTTTCAAATGCTACTGCTGCTGAAAGATGCTGAGAGATAATATTCAAATATCTAACGGACTAATCTCATTAGCTTAATAACACAATAGGCACATTATCTGTAACTATAACGTAAGAAAACTATTTAAAATGTACCAACAATATTTCTGTTCAAACTAAAGATAATATATACAATTCTTATTAGACAATTAAAACCCATTCTTATATAATTAACTCACTTTTATTGATAGGATTTGTATTTATTTTACAACTATATTTGTAATGTTTCTTTTATAAAAATACTTAAAATTCTAGTTCTTCCTAAAATATATTAACAATTTAATGAACTTAACCTTAAAATTACTAAGTTAATATTATGTATTGGTTTCAATTTACTACTATAACTGTCCTCATATCGCTTCGGTTTGTTATTTATGACTACAATACCTCAGAAAAGACTGCACCTAAATCGATTAAGCCGTTTCTGAGATTAGTGACGGCAAACGGATAAACGCACAAACAAAAAATCTCACTCACGAACTATGGGGACGTTATCGGATACCCCCAGCAAGGTTTCTCATTTCTTTCATGTACAAAAATCGATTTATTCCTATTTTAATTTTCATTGTAACATGTATAGATTTTCTTTTGCTGACTTTATAGCCATAAAATAGTTTACATTAAGAAAATTAAGGATTGAAAAATGCTTCCAATTTCACTGTACTAAAAATAAAAACTCGTGCAGATTGAAAAATAGAAATCATACCTTAAATAGAATTCGAGTAGCAAATATACATATATACAAGGTGGCGTTAGTGTATACTTTGTGTATTGTGTACACATCGCACCCGCAAACTTAATATAACAGAAAGCCTGCTTTTCTTAACTGAATTTAGCTGTCCCACCAGTCTATTTCCGCCACAATCAATGGGGATAGAAGTCATTGAAGTCAGTCAGCCGTAATGAAAGTTTGCCACAAACATTTCTTTCATTCATCACGAAAGGAAATATAGTCCGAATTTCTATTCTTGACATAACCTGTAAACTTACACCTACACGACAAGATTCATGGTTTTCTTTGGGTCGTGCCAACATTCCATTATCCTAGATTTGTTAAATAAAATTAATTAAATTAAAAACAAATATATATATATTTTTATTTATTAATTTATAGCAGAAAAAATGAACAAGAATAGAAAACATATTACTCGACTTTATAGTGTTCTTACTAGAGATTCCGCCCGCAGATTCGCCCGCGTATTATGTTATAAAAAGTAGTCTGTGGTATTCTAGACTGTACTCTATCTGTATCTGTGCCAAAATTCAGTATTTTTGCGTGAAAGAGGAACAAACATCCATCCATTCATTCTCACTAACTCACACATTTTTTATTATTTATTATCACAAATGTGATATGTGGAAACATTTATTTTCAATATATGGTCAATGCTGTTTAGCCCATTTACAGAATTTACGTTACGTTAGCCCACATACGAGTAGTATGAATTTTCTTAAGACATCCGATGTTTAATATCGATTGAGGTCTCAGTAATAAATGCCTTACTAATTACTTCAATAATAAATGCCTACTTTAGTAGAGATTTTAATCTCTAATGAAGTTTGCGCCCTTTTAAATTGTATACATATTTACAATATAAAGTCTTTTACTCCCGGGCCTTCTCGGTCGGCTACATTTAGGTTAGAAATTATTATTAAATAATTAGTATGTCGTCCTTTGATTTAATCTACTTAATTTTAGCGAATAGGAGAAAAAACAAGTTTATACCTAGAAAAAATTGAATATTAAAACTGTATTGGTGTGAATAATTTGCTTTCGCATAAATGAGAATTATTAACAGGCTTTATTATAACAAATCGACATTTATTGTTACTGTTTACAAAAAAAATAATTGTACATTGTGAATAATTCTATACATATAACTTTTATACATATAATTTTATACATTGTTAACTTCCTGACATTCGTTAAGTGAGCTCTTAGTTCCTAAGACGAAATAAATAATTTCGATTTTTGATTTGAAAAAAAGAAAATAAAAACCATAAAACGGAAAATCATTTTCATCCAGTTCTTCACAGCAAAGGAACCGTAAAAACAGTTCATAAATAAAAATCCGATCTTGCTTATTCTCATCACTTTGTCTATTGAATATACTAATATCATATTACTTATAAACCGTTTATCAGTTATAATCTTATGTCTATAGTACCTCAATGTCATTGAAATAAGCAGGGTTCTCGTCACTTCTATGTAGAGTAATTACTTCAATATACATTTAACTTTTTTTATTAACAGCTGCTTTATCGTTTTACAATATACAAAATACTCTATAGAATTCATTACTGGCATTCTACACTTACAACTTTATCATCGTTACAAGTAGTTTGTTGATTTGTAAAAGAAGCTTTACGTGCTATATCTACATTAACATCCATTACTTCACATTCCCTAATATCTTGTTCCGTGCTTTCTTTAATACTGATTGATGCACTTTTTTCATTGTCATCTACTATATCAGGCTCGGGACATAATTCAAGTGAAGAGGTGTCATTGTGACATTCAGAATGAAGTTCATTACTTGGCATTATATTCAATTCAATATTATCAGTAGGACTTTGATCTTTCAATGAATTATTTTCATTGTATTCTCCATTCCACTCGTTATCAACTTCACAGGCATTTGTATTATTTTCACGAACAACCTCACTGGTTACGCTATTTGCCTCATCACACGAGACATCCATAATGTCATCATTAGTATTACTATTTTGATTCTCTTCGACAGAGACTAAACTGTTCCTTAAGTCAATTTCAATCTCATCGTCTAATTCCAGGTTGTTTTCTTGACTTATTCGACCGTCTAATAATATATTATCATCGAAATCATTGTGTGGGCTTTCATTAATCTTAATGAGATCACTATCAAGAGGAACTTCACACATTTCTACATCATTTTCCGTAGAGTTATTATCGCAATTATCAGAAATTATTTCACAATCGTCATTTGCACTACCATCATTTGGCGATTTAATAACACATATGTCTTCAGCATTATCAGCACGCGAATTTTCACCTGATGACGCCAAAATAATGTTTTCTTCAACTACGTTCATTTGCGACCTTGATGTAGAAGAAACCAATAAAACTTCTGCATTTTGGAGAAGCAAACCATCGATTTTTTTATCCTTTACACCTTCCGATGCTTTTGTACTTTTATACTCACACTCATCTTTAGTTTCTTCGGATTCCGAATAACTAGAATTTTCAATACTAATAACGTCTTCACTTTGTATCACTTTTAAATTTTCATTATCACTATCTGATTCTAATGTGTCTGAAATAGCAATAGGCGTGTCTGAATCGGAATCGGATGGGTTAGATGAATTCATTTCATTTTCAGAATAAAGTTTCTGCAATAGATGCAATTCATCTATATCCGAATCAACATCGTATAGATCAGAATCATTACATTTTTCTCTCTTCTGTTCATCATTAGGTATGTCTTCTGAAATATGTATAATGGGTTCAGTACTCTTTTCTTCGGCTTCATTTACAATTTTTTGGACATCTTCATTTTGATTAGTCTGCTCTGAAATAGTATCCTCTTTAATTTTATCTTCTCCTTCTTTCACAACCTCATTTTCCTTAACTTCATCCTCACCAGCAACGTTTTCTTTTTCTGTCGAAGTTTTTATAGTCTTTTCGTGTAAAAGTCTTTTTAATCTCTCTTTTCGTTTTTGCTTATCCTCTAATGAGTTACTTTCATCATGGCCATCATCATCTTCACTTTCCACCGGAGATTCTTCAGCTTCTTTGTCTCCAATTTCTTCCCCGACTAATTTTAATTGGTTCTGTTTGTCTGCATATCTGCAATCATTATAAATAAACTTAGATTAAATCGTAAAATAATACAAATTTAATAAATATCCTAGAACGAAATGGTATTTTTATAAATCCATTTACTTTATAATGGGGTAAGCGAAGCAGTTTTGAACAGACAAGCTGATAATCCCGACTTCGTTCACGAAGTAACTTACAATCGTAATCAACTAAAATATTTTAAAAACTTTTTGGACTATCTGTCCTGCGGGAATTTTTAAATTCCTGAAATCAGTTGCTAGTGATTGTATAACCTCCTTCTATGCCGAAATTTTAAGTGTTCTAATAATAAAGCTCATAAAAAAGGCAACTTAAAAAGTCTAAATTTATTAAATATTCAAGATTTGTTGTGCTCAAATTCAAGTTAAACACACCACATGGATCATGCAGGAGCGTGTCTTGAAGGATTATAATATATTCGCATTCCTACAAAATATCAAAAACCGAGAAACAATTATTTCATTAATTCGAGTAATGAAAGTTAGCTAACAATTTGAAGAAAATTAATTTGTTTAAAAAAATATAGCATATTAACTTTCATCCTCAATTACAACGAAACCCTGCTATTATTCGGCAAAATATCCTAAATTATAATCAAGAGTATAAGTAACACCAACAAAGTTTCATCGAAATCTGTTCGAGGATTTTCTCGCCATGCGCGTTCAGATAGAAATTATTAAAAAAACCATATTGGGTCCCATATCGTTACTTGAGCCTCCCGTACAGCCAATGTACAGAAAATATGCCCTTTGAATTTTATTATAGTCTAGTAATTTAATGATATTATATGTACATATGTATATGATATTATATGTATAATGATATTATATATACAAATCAAAATAAGCGCGGCGCATACTATAACTTACTTGTTAAAAACTTCTGTTTCCTTTTTAGCCGCTACAGTTTTATTATCCTCTAGTTTATTTTTTAAATCGTCACTTTTCTCCGCGGGGTCTAGAGTGGACTCGTCGTGTGATAACCGGGATGCTGCAATCCGCCATTCGTTCTCCTGTCTACGTCTTTGTAACTTTTTTCCACACCTTACAAACAGATCACGCGCTAAAACAAAATATACGGTATATAATAAAAAAAAATGCCTTATTTTTAGATGGCAACGCGTCAATGGTGATTTGGATACAACTATTGCTTTTCGTATCACTGATTCGGTTA